>JADRCD010219978.1:0-13437 GCA_019843815.1 Montemys delectorum
TTCCTCCTCACCTCTGATCCTGGGTGTGTCAGAGCACCTGGGAGTGGAGCTTCCTCTGGATGTTGTGGGACTGGCTGCAGAGCTTGTGCCCAAGATCTGCTCTGGACACCAGCCCAGACAGACTGATGTTTTTTTTTTTTTTTTTTTTATTGCACTCTTTCTGAGTTTGGTGAGAATATTGTCTCTTAGGCAATGATTTCCTATTAATATAACAACAAAAAGGCTAACACCTTAGAAGCTAGACATGCTGGGAAAATAAATGAGAACTCATTAGATGGGGACCTACACCAGGTCCAGAGAGAAATCCAGACAATTAGAGATTGCTCCCAAAAGCTAGAGTGTTGAGAATCACCAGAGCTCATCAACAACTAGGAGAAATCTTCCTTTGCAATATTTTGGGGGAGCATGGCCTTGCCAACAATTGAACCATCAACTTTTTGATTGTAAAATTGCAATAAAATAAACTTACTGGGGACTTATTTCAGCAAACCCAAGAAGCCAATATAACAACCAATCACTGAATCCCATGAATGTCTAATACAGGAGGAATGGATGATACAAAGTCAGGACCAGATGATAAATAGTTTCTTTCTACTCAGTTTTTCTTGATGTGTTCCATATTTCGGCTATGCACTAGACTCAGGGAAGGTAATGAGCATCATGTAATGGCATTGTCCACTCTTGGCTCTGAGGTCATAGCATCTTAGTTCATAAAGTCTCTTGGGATTCAGCTTGAATCTAATTAACTCTAGAGAAGAACATTGGAACTTCAGGCTGAATGAAAATGTAAAGCTTTATAGATCATGCAGACCTATGTTGCCTCTAGGAGACCATTATAAAGAGCTTGCAACTCTTTCACTCAAGAATGTAATGGCCGCAAGGGTCAAAACTTAACTTTCCTCACTGTATTCACCTGAGGCAAGTGATCTCTTCTGCTGTGTGGTCCCAGAGAAATGGATAACAGAGTCAGAGGATGACTGGAAAGCAATGAACCAACACTTTGAATTGTCCACCATTACCGGGAACCAGCATTAAATACTTGCGGAACACTTGAGAACCTTAGGCAACATGTCTTTTTTTTTTTTTTTTTTTTCATTTGTAAAAATATTCTTCTTTATTGATTAATTATTTTTATTGGACATTTTCTTTATTTACATTTCAAATGTTATCCCCTTTACCAGTTTCCCTCCCTCCCTGAAACACCCTATTGCATCCTCCCTCCCCCTGATTCTATGAGAGTGTTCCTCTACCCACCTGCCTACTCCCACCTCCCTGCCCTTAATTCCCCTACACTGGGGCATCTATCCAGCCTTCATAAGACCAAGGACCTCTCCATCCACTGATGTATGACAAGGCCATCCTCTGCTATGTATGCAGCTGGAGCCATGTATACTCCTTTGTTGATGGCTTAGTCCCTGGGAGTTCTAAGGGGTCTGGTTGGTTGATATGTTGTTCTTCCCATGGGGTTGCAAACCCCTTCAACTCCTTCAGTCCCTTCTCTAAGTCCTTCCTCTATTAGGGACTCTGCACTGAGTCTAATGGTTGGCTGCTAACATCCACCTCTGTATTTGTAAGGCTCTGGTAGCATCTCTCAAGAGACAGCCATATCAGGCTCCTTTTAGCATGCACTTCTTGGCATCCACAATAGTGTCTGGGTTTGGTAACTGTATATGGGATGAAACCTCAGGTGGGACAGTCTCTGGGTGGCCTTTCCAACAGTCTCTTAGGCAACATGTCTTACGAATATATCCCTGAGTACAATGAGAAGGAAACTATATATTTTTTATTTATTTTATTTTTTGGTCAAAACGGACCCTACATTCATTATCTCTCCTTTACTTCCAGTAAGTACATGCTCAAGAGTGAGGAGGCTGTCTTTGTCATCTTACCCCATGACAGGAGGATGTGAGAGGCACCAAATGCTGGCCTAAGCTGAGAACAGAGCTCAATTGCTAAAAGTTGCTATACTGTTTATTGGCAGAGCAGTGGCTGCAGAAAGAGGTTCGGGAGCAATCTGAAGACCCAGGAACAGTCTATGATAAGTGCCCTATATATTCAATGTCACAGAAACAGACACATACCATTTTTTTTTTTTTTTGCATTCTTTCTGAGTTTGGTGAGAATATTGTCTCTTAGGCAATGATTTCCTATTAATATAACAACAACAACAAAAAAAAAAGCTAACACCTTAGAAGCTAGGCATGCTGGGAAATCAAGTGCGAACTCATTAGATGGGGACCTACACCAGGCCCAGAGAGAAATCCAGACAATTAGAGACTTTCAAGGTACAGGTATAGACTCAGAAATGCAGCCAATCTCAAATAGAATAGACAAAAAGCCACTCACTCATCTGGCTATCTCCTCAGAACCTTCATTTTCTGACAGGTTTCTTGACTAATTCAGTTTATAAAAGTCCCTTTCTTATAGGACTGCTCAGTTTGGGTCTGAGGCTCTGTGCTACCTTCTCTTCGTAGTCCTGAACACCAAGTAATGACACAGAGTTTGGGATTGGCCCACCTATTAGTCTCAGTCAGGTCACAAGCCCCTCTCAACCCATGGATGGACTGCCTATGGTTCAAGGAGTATAATCTGGTCCATTTGGTTATATTTGGGAGTGGGGTCAAAAAGCATACACACTTAGCGAATATGACCTGAGATAGAGATTCTCCAGAAGACAGCAGAGACACAAAAGGGAACATTCCAGTAAAGCATATTTGACTAGGTGTAGAGCTCTGAACTGGGAATCCAAAGACTCAAGGCTGGCAAGTGTTGCACACAGAGCCTTCAGAATCTCAGGGACACTGATGGCTCTTCAAGCCTATTTCTAGCTTTTAGACAATGTAGGCTGCTCTTGGAGACAATCCCATTTGCACATAGTGGGGGTGGGCTTGCATTACTACGGCGATGGCTTCTTTCAGTGAAGAGAGGTGACAAGTCAGGGGACAAGGTAATCTTTGTCCAAGAGAACTCCCGACAAAAATCCAATAAAGTTTGAAATGAATTTATTTCAGAATCACTCAAAAGACCTCATACCCTTTCCTCCTCTTCCCGAGAAAGGTCAACGTGTAGAGCAGAAAAGTCTGTAATCTCCAGTGAAAGATGTAGGGATATCCCAGCCTAAAGTCAGGAGTCCCTGCTTTCAGACTTACTGTGAAGAAAATGTATCTTATCTTTTTACACATCACCTCCAGTGCAGTCATCATCCAGCTTAAGATTCAGGGATGGAGGATCCCTGAGAAAGCTTGGATCTTTGAGGGGCAAAACCTGAGCTTAGAAAGGGCACTTCGCTCTTTTCACTTAGAGGCTCTGGTGACAGGTCTCTAACAAGGTCCCTTTTTACCCCTGTAAGGTGACCTCCGCCTTCCTTTTCTCTCTGATTCAAGTTGCTTTTCACCAGTCATTATCATTGTCTTAAGGTTGTAGGTTAAAATCCCCCTCAATTGTCTCAACCTGGAATGGCTCCTGCTGCCATTCTCCTATTGCTGAAGGAAGCCTTGATGGGGGTCACAGGACTCAACAAAACATTTCTCATTAACAATTCTGTCCTGCGGGCAGTAAGGGCAGAGAGAGCTGTGTTGTTCCGCTGTGGGAGCCCAACACTTTCAATTTGTAAAAGCAGGAGCGACCACTTTACGTGGGAAAATGTCCCCTGGGTCATTCAACTGGGTTAGTCTACTGTCTAAGTCATACAATGCTACTAAGATGGAGATTGGACCTTTGTTTTGCTGTGGATGTGAGTTGCTTCTGCCTCTGTTCTATGACACAATCATTTGTGCTGCTCCACAGATGGCTGCTTAAGTTGGAACCAACAGCGTGCTCTAGTTTCTAAGCTAGGTTAGGTTCACACAGGTCAGTGTTTTTTAAGGGTCGGTGGTGCTCCACACCAAGAAACTGAGACACATATGGAAAGCTCACTTGAAAACTCAGCCTACAAGGAGAGCTCATATAGTCAATTTCCCAGTGCCTCTGCCTGGCACACTCGCTCTCTTGTTATCATTCCTAGGAGATCTGCAGTGCTATGTGCAATTTCTCCTTTCCTAAGGGATCCGTTCCTGCCTCCAGAAACTTTGAGGAGAAAAGGGTGGCCACAAGTCACAGGGGTCTGAATGCGTGGCACCACCCAAAGAAGAGCTCCCGGAGTCACTGATTGTTCTGTTGTAAGCTTCACTGTAGGGGAAAAGACTGCCAGGAAATGAACCTGGTGATTTGTCTGACTAAGCAGAGAGTAGGGCTGGGTGAGAGACAGTGCAAGCTTGACAGGGGTCTCCATTTCTACTCCACCCTAAAGCCACCTATACGATTTGAGACTCTTGAAACTCAAGACTTCCTCTCCTTTTACCAGCATGATTCTAGGGTTCAGAGGGATGAAGATAACTCCCTCGTGTGTGAATATGGAGAACTTGCCTTACACTTCTGCCTAGTCAGGTAGGGAGTTCTGTTACACTGTACTGTGTGTGTTCTGACACATGCTCCCCATGACTATTTCTCACTCTATCATGCTGCCAATTCTGCAGCACCTGATTGACTGATCTGAGTTTCTCCTAGTTGAAGCCTGGGCTTTTTCTTAGCTTTGGGTTACCCGCCCAATAGCTGTTTGTCCTCTGGCTTAAGCTGAAAAAGGATAATTTGGAGAAGAAAGTCAGTTTTGTTTTCATGAAGAAGCGTAATGACAAAGGAAGGCATTATTTGTATCTTGGCATAATGAGGAAGTCTTCAATAACTTAGGTTGTATCCAGCTCTGCTCTAGACTCTATGGGGGATATAAAGATACATGGTATATAGTGGTACATGGTATTTTTACACACACACACACACACACACACACACACACACACACACACACACAGAGGCAGGAGAGAAGGAAGCTAGGCATTCTTCATAGCAGATGAAAATGTCAACAGCAGCTACATGTTCATTAATTTGAAAAAAAATATGTCATGGCAAATAGCAAATAAAGGAGACCACAGGTAGCAACCTGGTTCCTGGAGAGCATGCTGTTTTGGCTGGTCTTTGGGGATGAGTAGACCACTGGTAACTCCAATTGTAGGGGATGAAAAAGGCATGAAGAAAGCTGATTGTTCTGCCACCAAATGACTGGGCTGAGTGTGTGCTCTGGTCTGGTCTTTATTTAGGAGGACAAGTTGAACAATAGCCACATCAGACTGATCACCCAACCCTCTGGAGGTCAGAACATCAAGTCTTACCCGAAGCAAACCAATACATGGACCTAGTCTTCAATTTCTATCTCAGTTTCCCACTGGGTACCTTACTGGGAAGCTCTGGGGGCACTTGATGGTAGACTAGACTGTAACAAGATGAGGAAGGGTCTCAAAGTTCAAGGTAGGGTGTGCTGGTCCATCACAGGCAGAGACATATGTTAAACAGACTGCCATTGAAGAGGCTATAAAACGTTTCCCAAGAGGGCTAGATGGAGGAAGGGGCCTAGGTACTGAATGTTCCCAATCTTTCATCTTTTCTCCCAAGTCTTAGGATAAAGTCCAAACAAATATGATGCTTTATAAAGATAGCCACAGGGCCAAATAGCTTTCAGTCTCTGCATGTGAGACCCTGTGATCTTGTTTAGCATGTCCTCTTTCATCCTTTAGCATCGCCCAGGAAGGACTGAAATGCAAGACGGCTTAGTCTTTCTTTAGTTTTTCCAGCATGGAGCCACAATTTTTTTTTCTAAAATGAGGAAAATACACCATTATTGTAACTGCGTTTCCCTGGGAATGAGGGAAATAAAGACAGCTGCATGGTATGAGTGCTGGCAGCTAAGACAGATCAATATTCTAATGAGCAGTGTGAGATGCTTGCACAGAGGGACTTGGCACTCAGCCTTCAGGCAGGACTTTCTGGGTATTGGATGAGCACTGTGGCTTTGGAAACTCCCTGGAATTGGCAGTGCCATCAACCCTCCATTTACCCTTTTAGTATTAGTTTGCAAGTGGTTTGGGCCCGGCACGTGGCCTTGGCTTCAGGTGGGCATAGCAGAAGAAAGGCCAGTTCATCTCTACAAACTTTTGAAAAGCCTCTACTCTTGTCAGTTTGAGAAGAATGTATTCCCTAGAGAAGGCGAGGCTGCAGGAGAGTAGAGGGAGGAAGTCCAGATGGCTGTCCTGGTGAGAATAAGTCTTCCAACTCAGGGTTATTAAAACATAAGATGAAGACGAAGGCGTCTGTTCTGGGCATGAGTTGGATTACTACAAAGAAAACCAAAAGCTGCAAATAATACTTCTTGGAGCTTCTGTTCGAGTAGCCCTTGTTTGAAAACCACTGCCACTGCTCTGATTTATCCATGAGGCCTCCTGTGTCTCTTTATCTGTCCAGGGGTGAGCTAAGGCTCCTGGAGATGAGCTGATACTATGAGGGTGAGGGTGAGCTGACTTTCCCCAGGACCTGAGGCTGGCTAAGTTCAAGGGAACAGATCTTCTATTTCCAGTTTGGAGTTTTTTCCTTCTGGCTTATATCTGGTGCAATAAATGTTCCCTAATTTACTGGCACAGCTGGCCTAACAAAAAGGTGAAGTTCAGAATGAGAGAACAGAATCTTTGGGATGACCATTTTACATCCTAAACATCCCTATCGCTGTCTCCAATGCTTGCCGCTGCTCTTTGAGTCTTCCTTGTTTCTTAGGTAACTCTGCCTCCTGTCTTCCTTTCCTCTAGTTTATGGATGGGAAGAAAGAACCAGGACAAGACAAGGAAGTAAGTTACAAAAAAAAAGAGTGTGTGTGTGTGTGGGGCGGGGAGAGAATGCAAAGCAATCAATTCTAGTTGAGTGCTTAATGTATAGCAGATCAAGACAGTTCTATTGTCATACTTGAATTTACAGATGTATAACTTAAGAAAAGCATATAGCCAGAAGTAACAGAAAAGAAATTGCAATTATACACGGGTAATGACTGACAAGACCTGGTCCTTTCTACTCAAAAAAGGAAAAGGTGAAGGGTAAAGCCACTTGATGACAGGTGAAAGGCAGAGAGAGAGAGAGAGAGAGAGAGAGAGAGAGAGAGAGAGGTGGGGGAAGAACAGTGCTTGGGTGATTCAGGCTCCTCCACCCATTGTTATTGTGTTCATTTTGTTGTTTTGAAAAGGACTTTACAATGCTGATGATCAAACTTGTGGTCTCATGCATGGTGGGCAAGTACTTTTATCTCCAAGCTACACCTATTTCTTCTATTATATTCACATTTATTGAACATACTTGAGCTAGACTGGTGCAGGACATACAGTAAGTCCGGAGAGCCCGATGTGAAGACTTCAGTTCTATAGCTTGGGTCACACAAATGCCAGGGCAAGTGCCACAATGACAATAAGCATGTTGGCATCCCACACAGAACCTTGAGGGGGAATGGATAGAAGTCGTCTTAGGGAGGCCATTGGGAATAACACTTTTTGGGGTAGGTAGACATTTGATTCATCAAAATTCCCAGCACGTACTGTTGCATATCTTGGAAATGGAATGGCAATGCTGTGTGCTTCTATTGCCAAGATGACTGACTTGGATCGCAACTCAGCGAGGTGGGAGACAGGAGGTGGATGGAGGCAATGCGAAGACTGTGAAGGGTGGAAAACCAACCATGAATTATATGATGCTGATGCTCATGCTCTCTTCCCAGTGGGGCTAACAGAACCCATGACACACCCTACAGAAGAGCAGAAAAGGGTGACCTGCTGCCAAAAGCAGGTCTAGGGAGTACCAGCTAGCATGAGGGCTTGTAGAAAACCTGTAGTTACCAGGGAAATCGGGACTCCCTTTTCTGTCTCACTGGTAAAAGAATTTAGAAATGGTCTTAGAAGGAAGCCCAAGGACAAAGATTTTCTTAGAAATTTGAAGGAAAAGAACAGGGCAGGTGAGCTGTGAATCTCAGCAGCTGACTAGAGATGGGAAGGGGAAAGGGGGACGGGAAAACACCTGAGCTTTCAAAGTCCGAGAAAGCAGACAGGTTTAGCAATAAAAGCTGGCAAATAGCAAAGCTTCAGATATCAGGTAAGAAATCTCAGAATGTCCAGAAAAAGCACACCTATTAATTAAAATAAATAAATAAATAAATAAATAAATAAATAAGAAAGAAAGAAAATGACCAGACAGAAGTGGGCATGCTGCATGGCTCTGAAGGCAGCTGCATGGAGGAAGTTTCCTGGAAAGGATATGCACATTATTTTATTAAGGGGATAATTATTCTTCCCACCTCCTTAGCATTTCTTCAGGTGAATATATATCCTGTGGGGTAGACTCTTGGCCAGGTGATTGGCAGGCCCAACTGTATTTACTCTTAAGGCAGTAGTTTGATATGTCCTAATCTTTAGAGCAGATCAGAATGCCATGCTTCCTCTTAAGTCCAGAATTATTCCGTTATGTTGACAGCAGGACTGAGAATTGGCAAATCTGGTATTTACCTTTTTAAGTGTTATCAAAGAAATGGAAGATGGCATCCAAAGCCAATCATGGGGCAGGGGTGCATCTTCAGTGCACCTAAGGCTAAGCCATGCCTAGCTACTTAACACTTGAAGGGAAGCTCCTGTAGGTATGTCTTGCCCTTTTATATTATAGAAGGGAGGGTTTGTTCTAGGTTAGTACGTGTGGAAGAATTGTCTCAACTAGATACTGTAGATTCTGGTGGCCCCTAATGAAAGGCAATTCACAGAACTGCCCTTGTCTTTTCTGTTGGTAGCTGAACCCATTCTACCTAGGATCCCTTTGGACTAACCAGTGTGAGAAAAACATCACCATGCCAAGAGGAAGCCTTTCCTGTCTCCTCTTGGTGTAACAGAGCCAGCAGATGTTAAAGGTCAGCAGCACAGATTGTCTTAAATGGCAAGGAAGCCATTGTGTGAGCAAAGCAGAGGCATCCGGATGGGAGCTTTGTTCAAACTCTGGGACCAGGGAGAGGCTGGGAAAGGAAGAAGTGTCCACGGGAATCCAAGATAGAGGGGTCGGGAAATTGAGAACACCCTGCACTGTGGAAGCTGGAGACAGAGTGGAGCAATTCACTGCAGCTGCAGGGTGGAGAAATAGCAGACTTTGCTCCAGAGCTAGTCAGGTTTCTCTCCTTTCCTCCAGCACCTTCCTCCTCTCTGCTTGTCCTTTTTTTCTAACTTCCTTTTCTCCTGTCCTTTGCTTGACCATCACCTCTCTCTCCTCAAACCCCTCTCATTCTAGCCTTCTTTCTCACCATCTTTTTATTCCTCTCATCTTCATCTCTCACTTCCAGTCAACAATGTGCTACCTGTGGCCCATGGGTTGCATGCACCTGCATGTGGCCAAAGATAGTATGAATGCACACCCATACGAATATATTTAAAACATGTGAGATGAAATGTGTGTGTGTGTGTGTGTGTGTGTGTGTGTGTGTGTGTGTGTGTGTATTAACTCAGCTCAACTGCATAATTCATGAGCATGAACTTTGTAGAGGGCAATGTTGTGAGGCAATACCAAAAGGTTGTACATGCCTCTAAGTATTCTGGTATTATTTCATGGAACCCAGGAGTCTTAAAGTTGTTTTAAATTTGAGCTCTACCATGTCCTTAGTGTTTGGAGCTGGGAGTCCCTGAGCTTCAGAGTTCTAAAGAAATTCATTCCTACCTCAAGATATTAAGCTAGCTGGGAATACTCAAATGGATAACGTCTGTACAATTCTATGCACAGAGCATCCTGGGAAACATCCTAGGTGTTCCCCTGACGCTTTTGCATCCTCAGGAGACTAAGTAGGAGGAACACTTTCCAAGGTACACTATGGAGTTTCCTATGCATTAGTCCCTAATCTGTCCCCCAGATTTCTCCCCTCAACCACCTTTTCCAAATGTACAAAGTTGTGTGGTCTAAGTCATTACTCACAGTTATTAGAACCTATTCTGGCTGCTGCACAGTTGTTGAAGTTATTGACATAATGAGAGGAAATACAGGAATGGCTTGAACTCCCTACTCCTCTGTCTGCCCGCTCCCCGCCCATCTCCAAGCTGTAGGAGCCGTTGCTTTGCCTATCATAGGGATTCTCACTGACCAATCTTAACACTCATGTTCACGTTCACCGAAAGGCTTCTGCCCTAGCCCCTTGATCTTCCCTGATGTCCAGGATCAAAATGCTATCTTTGGCTCAGGGGGAGAGACTTTCTCCAGTTCTGTATGTTGGGCACAAATAGCATTAAGCTTTTCTATTTTTATATTAAAAAAAAAAACTTGATTACCCTTTACAGAGTTTGGGTTGGCATCCAACACATGGGAGCGTGTATCCCTCCCAGTTCACCTAACTGATTTCCTGTTGTGGAACTATGGCACCCATCACCACTGACCTCTCAGAAACTGGAAAGATGAGCCATTGGGTGTGACACACACAAGTTCCACTCTCGATTTTTCCTTTGTAGCCTGATTCGCAGTGTATAATTATGTGTTTGTGTTTTTCTCCACTCCATGGCTCTAAGGCTCTGCAGGGGTAAGAATCACACATATTTAGTTCACTCAGCTTTCATTATGCATCCAGCATTGTACATTCTACAACAACATAGGTCAAGTCTAGCTGCATATTAAACCACTAAGGGAGTTAATAACAAGAAAAATCTCTCCTTCCTTCTCCACCCTCCTCCCCACACACACATATACACACACCCGTTAACACTGACCAGCACATTTACTACTACTACCACCACCACCAAAACAAACAGAAGGTACAAACACTTATGTCAACATTCTATATCAACTGGTCCAAGTGTTCCCTCCACATCATCAGTCCTAAACACTCTGCACAGGGATGCTCCATTAAAGCCATTTTGCTGTGCTTGGGCTTCGTGCTTTGCAACTATGCACTTGTTGCCTACCTGACTCCTTTCCATAGCCAAAGCTTCAGCTCCTGCTTGCTGGCTGGCCCATTCCCTCACGAGCCTGTTTTGGCCTGACTCATTCCTGGGCCCACCCTAACACATTCCTACTTCTCTTTAAATGACTATTTATGGCCTGTTACCTCCAGGACACGGCTCCTGATGAAAACAGTCCAGACTCAACGCCTCCTGTGTAATTTAGAATCCAGTCCTCCTCCTTAAAATTCTTTTACACTTGTTTCCATAATCATGTGCTTCTGTTGGCAGCCCCATCAGTGCAGTTGATCTGGACTGTAAACTCCTTGAACATGGTTGTAGCTCAAGGACTGAGATGGCAGGGGCAGCCTCTGCACCACCCACTTGAACCATGTAACAGCAAGGTGAGACAAGATGGAGTTCTGGTCCTTCCTAATTATGAGACCTAGGTAGACAGAGGCAAGCCAGCTGAGCATTAGGCTCTCTGTTACACTAAAGATACTCCGGAAGACTGAGAATGGAGGGCTGGGTAGGTGTTGTGGTCCTTTCCTGGAACTCAATGAAGAGCCAGCTAGTGGGAGGTCAGACCTGTGCACTGTGGTCCAAGAAGGCAAACTCTATTTGAAGGGTAAAAGACAGCTGAGGCCAATTCAGTTCATGGGAGGATGGGTGTTCTTATTGTTCAAGCAGTCTCAGTTGGCCTGTGTGGATTTTTAGTACCAATGAGTTGTAGCTCCGTTTCTTATGCCCTGGCTCACCATGCTCCTATCCTACCTGACTATTCTCTAACCTTTGCATTTACCTAATACTTCCATTGTTTCATTGTTTTTATTTGTTCTTTGAGAATTGGTATGTAGTGAGTATTCTATGTATACGTAGGTAATATGTGTGCATAATATGTGGCATGTGGTATTTTGAATACTGTATATGTATGGCTCATGATGTTACATGGTTCATGATCATGATCTACTGTATATGTATGGCCTGTGAAGCATGTGGTGTATATGTATGATATGTGGTATGGTGTGAGTGTATGTGGTACATGATATGGTGTGTGTGTGTGTGTGTGTGTGTGTGTGTGTGTGTGTGTGTGTGTAGGATGTTAATAATGAATAGGTACTGAAGAAAAAAATCTTTAGGGAAGATTTCAAAAGTGGGAGTTGAGCAATTAATCCAGACAGACCTCTCTTATTGAAGATGTGGGAATATCCCACAGGCCTGGAGATAATTAGAGGGAACTTTCCAATCAGAATCCAGTTTTCTGGTTGAGTCTCTTTCTATGATACACTTATTTTTCTTGATAATGTATCCCTATGACCTCTAATTGGAAATATAACAAATCACACATCCATCCCCTTCCAGCCTGAGTTTGTGAAGTGTGATCCATTAGCCCAGGGGCATGAGCAGTGGTCCAGTAGGCAGCCATGGTAAGATAGAGACCAGGGCAAGCATACTTTAGAGTCTGTGGCAACCTCTGTATCACTCAGTCCATTGATTCTTTACCCAGCCAGGTCCTTCTCAGCCTCTTCCACAGCTTTGAACTTTCTACTTCAAGTGGCAAACAAAATACACTTTGCCCAGGCATCCCTGTCGTTAACTCTCCTCCTTGTGTTTGATGGCTCAAAGCTCTGGGCAGTCCCTTCGTAGATCACTTCATTTGTTGTTCCCTGGGAAGGATGAGAAGGTTAGTTCTCTTCAAGAGGAGGGCTAGAAAGTGTGTTGTTTTCTCAAGAACAATAAATGTCCTTTGGCTGTGTAACCTCACAAGGGCCTTCTCCCTGGAGGCTAGCCAAAGGGAGACCTCAATTCAGGACCTTGGCAGCAGGGTAACACTTGCAAGCAATTACAGCTCTTATTGAGAGTGAAGGGCCTCTCCACCAGGGATGCTGGCCTGCCTCAGATAGTCTAGGATTTCTCTGCGTGGGTCCCATTGTATCATTTTCCTTTCCTGGGGCTCTGTGGTTTGTGTGCTTTATGTTTTCACAACCACTCTGCAGTTATTCCTTATTTGTGTATACTTTTTCCACATGCATTGTACACAGACCTCTGAGTGCAAGTGATGGGAACTTTGCAAGTTTGAATCCTGTCATCTGGGCTCACATGAAAGCTTATCATTTAAAAATGATCGTGTGTGTGTGTGTGTGTGTGTGTGTGTGTGTGTGTGTGTGTGTGTGTATCTTAGTCAGGGTTTCTATTCCTGCACAAAACATCATGACCAAGAAGCAAGTTGTAGAAGAAAGAGTTTATTCAGCTTACACTTCCATCTCGCTATTCATCACCAAAGGAAGTCAGGACAGGAACTCACAGGAACCTGGAGGCAGGAACTGATGCAGAAGCCAAGGAGGGGTGCTGCTTACTGGCTTGCTTCCCCTGTCTTGCTCAGCTTGCTTTCTTATAGAACCCAGAACCATCAGCCCAGGAATGGCACCACCTACAAAGGGCTGGGCCCTCCCTACTTGATTCCTAATTGAGAAAATACCTTACAGCTGGATCTCTTGGAAGCATTTCCACAACTGAGGCTCCATTCTCTGTGATAACTCCAGCTTTGTGTCAAGTTGACACACAAAACCAGCCAATACAGTGTGTAAGTGTGTATCTCTCTCTCTCTCTCTCTCTCTCTCTCTCTCTCTCTCTCTCTCTCTCT
>JADRCD010219979.1:2068-41077 GCA_019843815.1 Montemys delectorum
GAGAGAGAGAGAGAGAAAGAAAGAAAGAAAGAAAGAAAGAAAGAAAGAAAGAAAGAAAGAAAGAAAGAAAGAAAGAAGTCTTAGGTTAAATCTTCACCTTTTGACCAAACATTTGTAATTTCACTTTTAAATAACCCATCACTCTCCTGAAGAGTCTTAAAAGTAATCTTATATAGATGTATATAGCAACCCAGCATTGGAAGAGCTAAGACAATGGGCAAGAAGTTAAAATATTAGAAAAAGTAGTTTTCAGTCTTATTGCAGAAAAGAAACTACATTCAATGCTGTGTGAGACCATCATGAAACATGTCCTGTGGTTGTTGTTCTTAGTGGAAAGCTAGCATCTCAACAGAAGTACTTGTAGAGCAGGACTAAGAAAAGATGGGAGGGAAAGAAAGGTTCATTTGGGAAATGCAAGGAATCCTGGTCCCAAACACAGGGGTTCAGTGGCTTACTGTACCTGCCATACCTGCCACCAAGCCTCATGACTTGGGCCTGTGTTTAATTTCCAGGACCTACACAACAAAAGTAGAGAACCGATTCTCTCAAGTTGTCCTCTGATTTTCACATGTGTGCACATCCCTCCCTCCCTCCATGCACGCAAATAAATGATGTATGAAATTTACAGAGTAAGGTGTACAGGGGATGATATGGAGAAGAGAATGCAATTAACAAAAAGGGAATCTATCATTGAACCAGTGCCTGCAGAGGACAACTGGAGCTTAACCCACAGAGAAACTTCAGGAAAAGGTAGAGGCGGGCACTTCAAGATGAGTCCATCGGAGAATTGGAAAACGTGAGAATCTGAACGGTTACTTTCTAGGACCTTCACTGAGTAAGAAAGTGTTATTCTCCAGAAAGCGCCATGACCTCAGCATTCAGCCTGCCAGAACCTGATGCTTGGCTTCCCCTAGTTCTGTGGGAAACAGGCCCAGGGTCAAAGACATAGATCTTGGAAGTGACGAGTCTTCCGAGCACAATGAGAGGTTGCAGCAGCTGCGTGCGTGTGCAGGGGAGAGGCACATGGAGGCAGTTATGTGCCTAACTAGTGATAAAGTCTGACTTCTCTCTCCCAGCTAATCTCAGAATTGCAGGCTTTTATGAAGAGTACCAACTCGGCCTGGCAGTGGTGATGGTAGTGCGCACCTTTAATCCAGCAGATCATCGTGTACACTGATGTTGCCTATACTCTGTTTTTGTAAGGCAGTAGCAGGGTCAGGAATCTGGCCAGCTCAAGTGTCAAAACCAGTGAACTAAACACAAAACCCACCAACACAGAATTCTTTAAGATCTGAAATCCAGCCTGGTGATAGTGACACAAAGCTTTAATCCTGACAATTGGGAGGCAGAGGCAGGTGATTTCTGTAAATTGGAGACCAGTTAGGTCTACAGAGTGAGTTCCAGAACAGCCAGGGCTACACTGAGAAACCCTGTTTCAAACAACAACAACAAATCAAAACCAAAACCAAATACTCAACTGATTCTCAAAAATACACTTTCTCTTATGTTTATCTCCATAGTCCATCTCTTAAGAATACTGGTTAATCGGCCTTTGCCCCTAGACTTTCTTAGTTTGTGGTTCTGTGGCAACTATTTAACTCCCCTCTTCATCCTGCTAATCTTTGACTAGCCATCAGTACTGTCTTATTCCAACCTTCCTGTGATAACTACATTTACACTTTTTCTTCTGGCATCCCTCTCGATAAAATTTCACAGTCATGGCTTCCATTGCCCTGGATCCTGTATGGTCCTACATTCAGTATTTACTCAACTGCTACAGTGGTGTGACCATCACTCAGACAGGATAAAAGTTCTTAGACTCCCCACAGGGGCATCTGAAACTCGGATTAAAACCTTATGTTCCTGCTTTGTGCTATACAGTCTATAAAGCAGCCCAAACCCCCAATTCTCTAAGCAGTAGCTTCAAATGCTATCACTAGTCACATCTCTAGTTGTAACTGGCTCTCCAATATCTCAGCAGAGATTAGGGGCACAAACCTTGCATGTTTGGCTCAGGCTCCCAGGCCTCTAATCAACGTCAACTAGGGAAACACATGCTTAGGAGTGCTAATATTTTTTCAAAGGAGTTTTAAAACCATATACTCATGAGTAAAAGCATGACAACCATCAAATATATCATGCTCATATTGTAATTAATTTTCTCTAAAGTCTCCTTCAGAAAGGCAGATATGCCCACCCTATTAGTAGCCTGTTGCATAATAAGTTCCCAGTAATAGATGATTAATAACAATAAATAAAAATGCCAGGATGTTACTGAATCCCCAAGAGCCTTTTGGTTCCAGCCATGGTGCAAGACACTTACCATGGAAAAAGACCACATGCCTTCCTAATGCGTCCCTCTTGTGCACATTACCTTTGCACAGAATTAAGTTTCAAGATAAACTTGGTAAGTTCATTTAAAAGTTAGAAAAAGCTTGATTTCTTTTCACTAGAATTTTGCCTGTAGTCAATCGTTGTCATTTATCCATTTCCACAACTGTGGCGATGACAACTAGCAATTGCTCCAGAAAAATCAATAGCAGGACAAAAGAGTTATAGAATTTCTATTATTATGGGAAGTAACTATAACTTCTCTGTGCCTGTTGCTAATCAATTAAGGTCTTGAATGGATCTGACAGTATCTCTACTGCTAGCTTGCTGCTTGGCCTCAACCTGTATTCACTGAGATGAGGTATTTAACAAGATGTCATACATAGTTTGATTTTGCCATGGGGTGATATCAAAGAATAATTCACCTGGCGCCCAGATTGTGCTGCGGTGTACTTGGCTTCCGTGTTACAGCAGAAGGTGCTGCTGCTATGAAGGGCTTTCTGAAGCAGAAAGAACTTCCATATAGTAAGTGATTTATAGCTTTACATTTTTTTCCATCATCCAAGCCTGTGAATAACCCTGGGAAAGCAAAAATGAAACTAAGACTATGTTCTCCCCCCTATCCTCTAACACCACACACACACACACACACACACACACACACACACACACACCCCCTGAAGAAGTAATAGGAGAGTTAACACAGGATTCCAAATCTGGATTTTTTGTTTGTTAGGGGAGGTGAGTATTTTGAGACAGGTTTTTCTGTGTATCCCTGGCTGTCCTGGAATTTGCTCTAGAGACCAGGCTGGCCTTGAATTCACAGAGATCCTCCTGCCTCTGCATCCTGAGTGCTGGGGTTAAAGCTTTGTGTCACTATCACCAGGCTGGATTTCAGATCTTAAAGAATTCTGTGCTGGTGGATTTTGCGTTTAGTTCACTGGCTTTGACTCTTGAGCTGGCCAGATTCCTGACCCTGCTACTGCCTTACAAAACCAGAGTACAGGCAACATCAGTACACATGACGATCAGCCACATAAAGTTTGATTCCTTGATATTATCAACTCTTCTCCCCAAGTAACTAGGCACACCCCTTGTGAGCAGTGAGGGTTTTCTAGGCCCCATTAGCCTAAGAACAAGGCTACAAGGAACCAGTTCTTTTTCCCCTAAGGACCTGCCCTGAAGTCTCTAGAGGTAGGAGACAAGAATCCAAAGGCAGGAAAATGGTTTTCCAACTTGGGAGCAGAGCTGGTTAAGTGGCTCGGCCTGCATCCTCTCCCCAAATAACTCATTGCCTATCTTGATCTTTCAAGATGGAGATAGTCTTCCTATGAGTTGTCCACTTGTTGACCCGACACAGAGATGCCAAGTGCCCGTACTGCACATAACCAATGCCTGGGAGAAAGACAGTATCAAATGAATTTTAGAAAGGGCGGAGATGTAGAGATTGAGAGAAATCTCTCAACTAGGAACATTTAGGAAACGAAGAAGACTGGACCATGAAATGGTGCTTTAGCTGTAAACTAAAGGATCTAAATAATACAATTTCAGTTAAAAACATTAAACATACATTTCAATTATTGGATTTCTGGGCATTAGACTGATTTAATATGCTTGAATATTAAATACAACAAATTTCATGGCTTTATAAGAAACAGTGTATAACAACATGAAAAAAGTATATATGCCTTTTTACTTTCAGATCTGTAAATTTGTCCGTGTTATCTTTAAAGCTCTGTTTTAACATTCTTCATTATTTAGTAATAATATTTTGTAATATGTCTAAAGTAGTATTTCATACTAAACCTAGTAAAATAAAATAATCATAGGCTGAACAGGATTTTACATCCAGCCCATCCCTTTAGACAGAAGTCAATATTGGTTCAGACTCATTTAGATGGCCTTTCACAACACATTCCAGGATATTTCACTTTGGGTACCATCTTATAATTAACTAACTCCTGTGTTTCCTTGTCTTAGTTAAATAGAAATGATGAGCACTAAGTATAGAAATATCTCTAACAAAATCTCGTTTTTAGTACACATCCGCCATGCAGTCACAGATCCTTCTAAATCACCTCAACTTCAGGACTGGGTTTAGGTGAAGGGTTGCTACCAGAGAAGCAAGCTTGGCTGTCTCTACCAAGCATTGGCTCCTGAAGAACAGAAATGGCCACAGTTAGGGTCTTGGACATAGATGTCCGCTGGCATAGTTTTGAGTGCCTGTGAGCACTTTGGCTGTTTTCCTTGGGCACCCAGCCCTGACTATGTGGTCACTAAGAGTGGAAAACTTTGTTAAGGTAAGAGCACTTAGGATTAGAAGTATACCATACTATCAGGGTGCTTTCCTGGTGTGTGTGTGTGTGTGTGTGTGTGTGTGTGTGTGTGTGTGTGTCATGCTTGGTTCAGGTACCAGCCCTAGAATAAATGTGACTGAATATGTATGTCATTTATCATTTTCTTTTTGCTCCTCCCTTCCACCTTCCCTCTGTCCCTCCATCCTTCCTTCCCTCCTTCTCTTCTTTTTACCCTTCTTTTAATATTTTCTTTCTTCTTTCTTCCTTTCTGTCTTCTTTCATTTCTTTTATTAAATTCAATCAGAATTTTATCTTTGCTAGGCAAGTTTGCCTTTTTAAGTTGGTATACAATCATTTCTTACATATTCCTGCAGTTACTTATTTTATATTTTCAGGGTTGGGGGGCACTGTTCTCAGATTACTAGTTGTCTTAGAAATTTTTTATTATTATTATTATTATTAGTAGTAGTAGTAGTAGTAGTAGTAGTAGTAGTAGTAGTAGTATTTTTGGTTTTTCGAGACAGAGTTTCTCTGTGTAGCCCTGGCTGTCCTGGAACTCACTCTGTAGCCCAGGCTGGCCTCGAACTCAGAAATCTGCCTGCCTCTGCCTCCTAAGTGCTGGGATTAAAGTCGTGCGTCACCACCACCCGGCGAAATTATTTTTCTAAATGGTGTATTTTCTGGAATTTAATTTCTTCATCTTTTCTTAGCATTATGAAGGTTGGAACTGCTGAAAACCTTTCACATAGAACTTAAAAGACATCTGTGTAAATGAACATGACTGTGGACTTGATTCATATATTAGCAGTAAAAATGATTTAGTATCCTCTCTCAAACAGCCCCATATTCAATTCATGAAATTAGGCCCAGAGAGTGAATGACTTTTCTAAAGCTATTTTAATAATTTGATCTCGAATTGAAGATCCATTTACTTCTACCCTTTTTTCTTACAGCCCATGTTAGATTTTGAATATAGTTATTGCATTTATGATGGTTCCCCCAAGTGCCTATATCCTAATCCCATTAATGTTTAGCTGTGTTAATCTGTATCACAATGACAAATTGAGGTGGTAACCAGATCATCAGTCACAGTTAAACTGACTTAAAATATAAAGGCCATCTTGGATTGTTCAGAAGTGAAAGTAACCACTCCACAGGGGGAAACACATGCCTGCTACTGCGAATCTGACCAAGAAACTATGCTTAGGAAGCTCCCAGTCCCTATGAGCCTACTACCGTGACCGTTAAAATAGACATGGCATCAAACATCTCTCTAAATTCATCTCTCTCTCTCTTCCTATAGCTCGGAGCTGCCCCCAGTCCTCATTAGAAAAACCTTCCTTGTGTGCAGAAACTCGCAACTGGTCAAAGTACAGAGAATACATGACGATATATTCTACCTGTCCTATACACCAGACTCAGGGGCCATTGCAGAAGAGAAGGTGAAATGATTCTAAAGGTCAATGGTTAGGAAGGTCAGGAGTGCAACAGGGTCCCCTGGATATGGCAGACCACTGCATTCATGAACTCACGGCAGCTGTGGCTGCCTGCACAAGACTTATGCAAGATCAAGCCAGTCAACATTCCAGCGTGGATTGGGAAGAGGCTCATGAGCACCCACCTGTAACTGAAGAGTTATGATCACTTTATGGCTTCTGGGGAGGAAGAGCTAGTTCTTTATGGATGTGGCTCCTGGTAGGTTAACCACACTTAAGTGGGTGGCCCTATACTCAAAAGTATGACAGCATAAATTGGAACCAATGGGTTATTCAATTTTAAAAAATAAAGTGAAAAGCGGTCTGTAAAGTTGGGGACAGGAAGGTCGAGTTGGATCTGGGAGAAGGTAAGAGGAGAGATGAAGGTACGTACAATTAAAACACACTGTATGAGATTCTCAAAGAATTAATAAAAAGTATTTGTAAATACTACGTGGAGACAGAATTTCTAGGAAGCCAGATTGCTAGTGTTGATTTGTTATGTTACATTATTGTAGAGACACAAATAAATACCCACTCACCAGATTATGAAAGAACTCCAAGGAAGACCTGGAGGACGCCTCTGAAAGACTTCACCAAAATGCCCTTGGGGCAGCCAGAGGAGGAGCAGACTTTTGATGTGCGGCTGCATTCTTTACAGGTTAGATAAAAACCTTCTCAGAGCTCAACTGTGGATACCAGAAGCCTCTGCAAGCTGGCCTTTACAGTGCTGTGACAAACAACACTGGTACTCAGATAGACAACTTTGCCCCTCCTAAGCACACTTTTCACTTAAAGTAGTAGTGGAAAAATCACAAGCACATACATCCACAACTATCACACACATACACAAATATCACACACACACAACATACAACTATCACACACATACACAAATATCACACACATATACAACTATCACACACATACACAACGATCTTCATGCCTACCTTTCTCAACAGCAATTTTCAACTGAACATTTATAGCAATAAGAAAGACCTCAATTTTCATACGGCCTTGCTGCAAATCTAGTATTAGAGAGTACTTAAGTCAGATGAACAGGCAAGCAGAACTAGATCTTTAAAATTAGTATTTTGTTTACCTAATAAATCTTGACTTTGTTAAGATTTTGAATTTTCAGCCAGTAAGTCATTTTTTCTTAAAATTTGGCCGTTGGCCCTGTATGACTATCATAATTTTCCTGGGTGGGAATGATCAAATTTCTGGGACATGAAGTTTTTTTGTTTATTGTTTGTTTTTGCTAAAATGAGGACATTTCTGAGAGAAACAGACAGACAGACAGAGAGGGAGAAAGAAAGAGGGAAAGAGAGAGAGAGAGAGAGAGAGAGAGAGAGAGAGAGAGAGAGAGAGAGAGAGATTGATTCAATGGCCTGATTAAAAAAAATGTCTAGATACCAAAAGAAAGCATTCTGCATTCCGGGTCTAAAGACATCCAGATATGTAAAGTTGGGGTCACCAAGGATTCCCCCTTGCTCACTATCTTTGATCCATAACAGGATCTCTCCTAAACAGTTGAGCTCAAAGGTCCTTAGGAGCAATCAGAAGGCCACATGTGATTCCATGGAGAATGTACGAGACCGCCAACTAAGGCAAATAGGACTCTGCATACTCACTGCAGGAGAAAATGCTCACACGCATACAAACATCCACTTGGCTCACATCAAGTGTTGTCAAACAGTGTGAGAATGTGCTAGAGGCTCAGCCTGACAACACTCATGCAAGCAGACAGAGCTCTCCAAAGTACAACTGTGAAACAGTATGAAATGCTGCTCAGTTAGACAGACATTTCTTTGGGGGCTGAGCAAATAATGTCATATTAATCCACAAATTATTTCCATCAGTAGAGGGAGGCTTGAATTCAACAAGCCATGGCTGAGTCTCTGAGCATCATCTCTTGCAGCGTTGCTGCGGGCACGTTTGGAGAATGCATGATGTCACTCGCCCCACAGCCTTGCCGTGTCTGAGTGATGTACATCAATGAATTCTAATATATTAATATCTACTACACAGCCGAGCTCATTACAAACATTGCTGACTCTTCCTGACTGTATCCCTTAGGCAGCCAGACAGACTCCCCAGCTTCTTCTATCACCTGATCTTTACATCATTATTTTGACTTATGTGAAAGACAAATGCAACAAAATCAGAGCTATAATAAACTTATCCGTACTCCTGTAAGTAACGTAAATGTTACTGACCTTGATGAAATTCTTTCTCCCAGGTGTTGTCTGCAAGCTCACTTGCTGATGACTATCAAATATTGTAAGAGTATTAACTATTTGTTTCTGTTATTGTCTAATGCCAGTTTTGTCATATAACTCTAATGAAGGAAATTAAAATATAAACAGTAACTGGGGAGAAGGAAAACCTCTCACTAGACTAACAACAATTGTAATCACTCAGAATTACTCATCCAGTTGCTGTAGCCAGGTTGCCACAGATGAAAACAACCCCCACCCCACCCCCCACATGAGTGTAATTAAGCAGGATAACCAAGCATCTTTGAAAAATGTGGGCATGTCAAGCCTAATAAATATAAGAAACAACCATGTAATCTTCCAGGCAAACAATGTGTCGAAAGGCAAGAACAAAGCATGCTGGTGTTATGCTTTAATTTAACTGGAGTGTATATCACTTGGTCTGTCGGGTTTCACCTGTTGAGTCCAAGGCACAGACAAGTAGTGAATATTTTTAAGCCTGAGTAGTTTGTGATAAATCACACTTTCCCTTCTCTGTCTGTTCACAGTTGTTGGCAAAGCTTAACTACGTAAACCAGCCATCTTCATGGGCTGTGCTTTCCATGGGGAGACAGTGGGTTTCAGCTGTATCTTGCCAATGGTTTTTGAGAGAGGTCAACATGCAGGATTTTTACAGAGGGGAGCAGACAATATTTACATTCCAGTTAATTCTTTATATCTGCTGAGCTCTATTAAGAAAAAAGGGCACAGAAAAATAAGAATTCAAAGTTCTAATTTTTTTAAATCAGTTTAGACTTTTGCCAACAGACATGATATTTTGAAGTTAGTAAATTATACTTGTTTAAGTTTCTCACCACATTTGATGCACAGGCTGGCACACAGCATCATGGGTTGGTCATTAAAAGTTAATGGCTGTTGGTAAACTACCAACTTGATTTCTATCTTCTGATGAAATTCAAAACTAATTATCTTTTTTCGAGACAGGGTTTCTCTGTGTAGCTCTGGCTGTCCTGGAACTCACTCTGTAGATCAGGCTGGCCTCGAACTCAGAAATCAGCCTGCCTCTGCCTCTCAAGTGCTGGAATTAAAGGCGTGCACCTCCACTGCCTGGCGAAAACTAAAATTTTAAAAATATACGTGCACTCATACTAATATAAAGAGATGATTTTACAAGAAAATAAAGGGAAAAAGAAATATCTATGTCTTGCAGAATTATACCTAACATGTGTAATACTGATGAATACAGCATCTCATGTCCCTTAGACAGTAACAATTATTTCAGACAAGTGCACTGAGAGATGTGAAAATTACTAAATAAAGTCTCAATGAGATTCAGGATATTGACAGAATTCCGTAGTATCTTACTACTCAAATCTATCATTTATGAAGGGGAAAGTGTTCTTCAAATTGTGTAACTTTTTATAGTCATATAATAATTATTTTAAAAATCAGACACACTCAAACTGAGGAACATTCTGCAAAATGAACTAGTCAATGCTGTCCAGCAATATCTCAGTCATATAATACGAGAACAGACTGAAAACTTGTCCTGGATCAAAGGAGGAAAGAGACACAATAAGGAAAGCCAATGCAGGCCCTAGAAAGACATCATTGTTCTGAGAAAACCCGAATATACACTAAAGTTTATTCTATAAAGTTTACATTTCCATATTAATTTTTTCACATTGACAGCATGGTTACACAAAATGGTAGCATTATGGAAAGCTGAATAAAAAGTATTGAAGGTCTTTTGCCTTTGACAGCATGGGTAAACTGAGGAAGGCAGCAGGGTGTGAGATGGATGATTATGGTTGGTGCTGATAGCAGTCCAATGTGGGTACTGCTGACAACAGCAGGCAATTTATGAGGTCAGCACTAGTGCTGACAGGAGAAAAACTTAATTAGCTGGGGCCAGTACTCTCTGTGATTAGTGAGAAACTCTGAACTCTTAACTGTTTGGGGCTGGCAAAGAAAAGGAAAAAGAAAAGAAAGAAAATTCATACACTCACACATAAACTTAGTGGTGAAGCAAAACAGGTTCTAACAAGTGAGTTCCAACAAGTAAACTCCAATAATTTCATACATACACATAAACATATATATACATATATGAACATATATACATATGTAAACATATATACATATATAAAAACATATATACACATGAACATATATGTGTAAAAACATATACACGTGTACACATAAACATGTGTACACATATACACACAATTGGTGAATCAATAGAAACTCCAACAACTCACACAGTTATTTTTTCTCTTTGCCTTTTTATATTGTCTAGGACAAAGTTCTCTACATACAAAGAAAAAAATTATTTCATTCAAAGATTGATAAAATGTTTCACAAGAGGGAGTTACAACAGGGTTGTTTATTATAACTTCAAAGCATTAGTTTTATATATTCATGACCTTACTTTATCATGGTGCGCACCTGTGGCCTCATCCTTTGACCTGACCTAGAAATAATGTTTTTCTTGATCATTAATTTGTTCAAAATACATTTTTCTTCTTAGTGCAATATACATACTTATATGAAAACTTATTATATCCCTTTTTATGCAGCCTTTACTATATTCTACAAGGGAGAGACTTCTTAACTTCTTAAAATTATTTGAATCAAATCAGGAACTCTATAAATCACTAATCCATGTAAACAATCTTATTTTATGAAAATTCATCTTCACATTGATCTGCAGGAAACTTGCTCAATAGGTGGGCTAGTATCCAGGAACCAACCATAACAGACTATAAGCAGAAGCGATCTTTCTTTGCCCAATCAAACCATATCAGAAAAATGAAGAATACAGGAATGACAAACATGAGAACACATATGAGCAGCAAGAAGAAATCCTGGGATGAAGACCCTGGGGCTATGTCTTTCTGAATTCATCCAACACAGCCATGCAAAATAGCAGACCATCTCCAGGAAGCTCACTTGCCCACTGCAGTTCCTCCCACATGGCACTTACCAAAAAGTGCATAAAAACTCCCTTCTATAAGTCTAAAAATTGTACACGGAAATACTTTACAAATATGAGACTATTACACAACCTGACTTCTTTTGTGAGAACCATTTGCTATGGTTCATTCAAGCAAGAATAGGAGTAGGCTGAATTTAAATCTCACATAGGAGATAAGACTCGAGAGTCAGAGAAATTATTATATGGCCATAGTGCCCTCAATAGAAAATTAAATTCCAAGAGTCAACGTGTAACAGGGTATGTAAATTTCAGTAGCATTGTGACTCTGTAAGTCCTTGAAATTCTGCCTTTTCATTTACATTCAGGATGTTTTCAACTCTGATCAAGACATCCAATGCACAGGGCTTCTCAACCAGTTTGGCTTTATGCCCTGCCTGTGAATATCATTGATGGGTGCATCTACACCTCTACCCAAGAATAAAGATCAATATTGACAGGAACTCATGAAATTCAAACCACCTACTTTCCTATGGTTTTACTTCTAAATTTATAATCCATTCTCAGGACTTGTAGGCTTATATTTTTCAAAACTACTTTAATAAGTGTACTTAAATGCTTTAATCTCCCTTCTAGTCCACCACCCACCAGAGATAGTGGAAAAGAAAGGTTAATAGAGCAAAAAGGAGGATGTGGACCTGTTTAGAAATAGTTCTTTGGGGCAAATCCAATCTGCATTGTCAGGATACCAGCAGTTCAGTTCATATGAATCAGTAGTGGTAGCTGATGCACTTACAAACACCATTCACAAATTAGCAATGGCAATTTGATTCAGAAGAAACCATGAGGCTCCACCAATCAGCCTGAGTTCGCAGAAGTGGCAGGAAGCCACTAGAATACCACCAGAAGTTCTTTGGTGTGTTTCTCTCAGCAAGTTCATGACAAACAATGATCAGCAAAGAAGACAAGGCAAACCAATACCACACAGTGTCATCCGTGAAAACCAATGTAGGCAAAGTCCAATGAAGACCAGCAAAGAGTGGCAGGGGAACCAATGCTACACGCACTGTCTGGTGGGTTATACTTATACCCTTTGCAAATATCACGAGTCCTCTCAAGCACCCACTTCAGTAAAACACCACATGCCTTTTTTCCAGGCAGCTTCCAGAAAAACACCACATGTATTTTCTCAGCAAAACCTCCTCCCAGGTGTCTGCTTCGGCAAAAACATCCTCTCATAAGACAGTTTCCAGAAAAACACACGACACAGCTGAGTCTCCAAAGAAACCAGAAATTCCATTTCAAGGGCTGAACATGGAGAAAACACCCATTCTAATTACACTAGAACTTCATGCCCTGGTGCAGGTAACAGAGAAATGTTAATGGTGGTTGGTGTAGTATATATCTGTCTGGTGAGACATGTTGCACTAAAATCTAAGGGGGAAAATAACAAGAAAACAGAACAGTATCTGAAATGTGAGAAACTGTAAAGTTTTACATCTTAGAGTTTGGATTTTCTGAAAACATAGACAATATACAGTTTATAAATTCATTTGATAAATTGTACTGAGCATGCTATATGTTCCAGGTGTTTTAGTGGCTAGAAGCAGCTACAACTCTTACTTTCAGCAGGTGTGGTTACTGAGTTTAATCTAACATATATTTAGATATAGCAATTAACTAACAACTACTTAACTAAATTTGTGGCACAATTAGGGTGAGCATAATAATATAGAATTTTCCACCGATATTAGTGTATATCTTACTACTTTTTAAAAAAAATCTTCTTCTCATTGCATATGTTACTAAATATAGTATACATAGTATATATGTTATGTATAGTATATATAGTAGCACACATATACATTTATAAATATGTAATACAAGATGTATATATGTTTTACATATACATTTATACAACACATGTAAAAGTGGTAGGTTCATGTCAGTATAAAAATATCTTAATCATGTTATTTAAATGTGGATATACTTCAGAAGTAATTAAAATTACTGCAAGCACTTCTGAGAAACAACTTGAAAGTATGAAGGTGTAAAACAATCCCTATGAAAATGTCAATAGGCAATCATTGGCCATTAATAACAACATATACTGTCCCGGTAACCTGCAATCCTTGAAGTTCTTGCCACAGAGTGTAAATAAGAGAACTAAGCCCTGGCTGATCTCATTTGTATCACCACATCTCCATCAAGGTGTGTCTTACAGCCCACCAATCCTCCCAGATGGCACTCTGTCCTTCCTCCTGATTCCAACCCTCCCCAGAACAAGGTGGAGTCAGTAAAGAGACCTGATAGGAGGTAAGACATGCTGCTGTTGAAGATGCTCCAACGTGTAATAAGGACACATGCTCCACCGTGTTCATAGCAGCCTTATTTATAATAGCCAGAAACTGGAAACAACCCAGATGTCCCTCAACAGAGGAATGGATTCAGAAACTGTGGTACATCTACACAATGGAGTACTACTCAGCTATTAAAAACAATGAGTTTATGAAATTCTTAGGGAAATAGATGGATCTGGAGAGTATCATCCTGAGTGAGATAACCCAATCACAAAAGAACACACATGGTATGCATTCTCTGATAAATGGTTATTAGCCCAGAAGTTTGGAATACAGGAAGAACAACCCACAAAGCACAAGAAACTTAAGAAGAAAGAAGACCAAAAGGTGGACATTTCATTCCTTCTTAAAAGGGGGAACCAAATACCCACGGAAGGAGTGGCAGAGACTAACTATGGAGCAGAGACTGAAGGAAGGACAACCCAGCCTAAATATAGCTATCTCCTCAGAGGCTCTGACAATACCTGACTAATACAGATGTAGAGGCTCACAGCCATTCATTAAACTGAGTACATGGTCCCCAATGAAGGAGTTAGAGAAAGGATCTATGGAGCTGAAGGGTTTGCAGTCCCTTAGGATGAACAACAATATGAACTAACTAGTACCCTCAGAGCTCCCAGGGACCCAACCACCAATCAAGGACTATACATGATGGGACTGAATGTTCTGGCAGCATGTGTATAGTAGAAGATTGCAAATTTGATCATCAATAGGAGGAAAGGACCTCGGCCTTGTGAAGGTTTTGTGCCCCAGTGTAGGGGAATGCCGGGGCCAATAAGTGGGAGATGGTGGGGTGGCAGGCATGGGGAGGGGGGAGGAAATAGGGGTTTGTTCTTGTTGTTTTTGTTTGTTTGTTTGTTTGATTGATTTTTGGAGAGGAAACTGGGAAAGGAGAAATTTATATGTAAATAAAGAAAATATTATTAAAAATTTAAAAAAAGAAAGTATTTTATTCAAATCCTGGGAAAAGTAACTAAGAGACAGTTTCTGAAAGTTCCCTTCCTTCTTTGTCTTTGGTAGTGGATGTGAAAAATATATGAATTTGGAGGGGGTTTGAATTGGCCGAATAATTTGGTTAAAATAAATAATGTTTTAATGTAGGGAACAGTCTCCCATCCACATAGTTGGCTTACTACTGTTCACAATGACAGCAGTTCCATTGCCTACGGGCTCATCACAGGCCCACCCAGTTTATTTCAGATGTGCTTGGGATGATACGCAAAGATCTTTGGCTGTAAAAACTTTGGTTTATTGGAGTCAGTTTTGTGAAGTTGCTTTGAGTTGGATTTGACACAGTCAAAACACAGTGTCATCAAGAAGCTGCCACCCTTGATAGCTATCAGGTTTATCAATATAATATTAAAATTCCTCACTTCACTTTATAATTGGATGAAGCATCAGGAAAAATATCATTCCATTAACTAATGAAGTGAATCTTTCTAGCTGTAGGGAACAATGCTGAACAATGTAGATATTCTCACATGAATGATTGTACAATAATTCACATTACTAAATATTATGCATATGCAGGAATATTACTGCATAAAAAGTTTAAAAAGCATATTTGAATCCTTTAAGCAATATTGTTTCAATTTATGAAGCATCTTGTTGCCAGAAGTTGAGACCATTTGATTCTCTCTCTCTCTCTCTCTCTCTCTCTCTGTCTCTCTGTCTCTCTCTGTCTCTCTCTCTCTCTGACACACACACACACACACACACACACACATCTATATCTATATCTATTCATATCGATGTCTATGTATCTTTATAGTCCTCTTAACAACGATATAAAATTTTGGCTTCTTTAAATACAATAACTTGAGAACATATTCATTTTAAAAACTGTAAACTGTTGTTTTGTGCTTCTAGGTTCAATCCATTAGAGGCCAAGTAAAATGTGTAATACTGTAAATATGTCATGCGAAAAGGCAAAACAGAAAACCAACCCTGTCTCTTAGAAAATTCATAGCTAATAGTTGGCTGAATACTTTTATTTTTTAATTTTCCGTATTTGTATCCAAAAGAATAAAAGAAAATCATTCAGTCTGTGTTTTGCCTGTACATGTTCCCACTGGGAGCACATATTCTTACTGCCTGAGAAGCCCATGAGGTCAGCTCTGATTTCCGGCCTACATCTCAGACCACCAGAGGAGAGGAGTCTGTTTATTTAAACTGCACCTTATTAGAAAGGAAAAAAAAAAATCACCCTTGTCAAAGAAACGTCTCTTCGCAACAGATGGAAACCATCACAGAAAGCCACAACCAATCAAAATCCAGAGTTGTGAAGCCCAGGCCCCTTGGATACTTCTGCCAAACAACTCGTGCACCTAAGGCTCAGGGATCATTGCAGAAGAGGGGGCGGAGAGATTGCAAAAGCCCGAGGAGCAGGCAGTTGGCTGTGGGATTGTGCCTCCTGGTAATGTGAGAAGCTACATCTATAGAGTCTCACCAACACGACCGCCTGAGCAGGAGCTGAACAAGCGCAGTAGTAGTAGACAAGCTAATGTGGGCAAGGGAACGTCTAGGAGGGCTCAACCCTACAGACAACCTAGGAATGCCAAGTGTGGGAGAAATAGAATGCACCACTAAGTTTTGTGAGAACACGGCTTGCCAGAAATTTCACTGAGCTTTACTAAGTGTTCTTAAAATGGCTACTGCCATTGAGAACTTAGGGTCATGTTGAAATGGTAAGATTCAGATACCGGAAACTAAGTAAAATAAGCACATACTTGGGTTTTTTTTTTTTTTTTTTAATTACACACAGTTGTAAGAAAAGGAAACTATGTGCTGAAGCTGCTCTGCAGAGGGTATAGGGAGGAGTCCTGAAATTAGGAAGGACAAGGCCCAGATAACAGCAAATATCTTAGCGAAGGTTCTATTGCTGTGAAGAGACACCGTGACCACAGCAGCTCTTATAAAGGAAAGCATTTCATTGGAGGTAGCCTGGGAGCTTGGTAACGTGTAGGCAGGCAGACATAGGGCCTGAAAAGGAACCAAGAGCTCTGCATCTGGATCGCCAGACAGCAGGAAGAGAGAGAAAGACACTGGGTCTGGCTTGAGTATTTGAAATCTCAAAGCCCACCCCACCCTCCAATAACACACTTGCTCCAACGATGACCCACCTACTCCAACAAGGTCACACCTCCTTCATAGTGCCACTCCCTATGAGCTTATGGTGCCATTTTCATTCAATATACCCTGTCAAATATGTGAGGCAAAGAAAAATTAAGGCTAAAGAGTGAAGATAAGGATGGGAGCCGAAAGCGGTCATCTTGTTTAGCAGCCTCTTGGTGAGAAAGGAGGGTGAGCTTAGTCCATAAAGTGACCAGCTTGGCGTGTGCATGTCAGAATAAACTGAGTGTGCCAGGGAATCCTGGAGCCAGTGATGTGGTCCAAGTGTAATACAGACCTCTAAGATTAGTTCAGATTTCAGAAAAGCAACACATAATTTTTTCCTATAACATTATCTCAAATATTTTGAGGCAGGCATTCTGAAACCGTGTTCATAACTTACCTGGAATTTAAGTATTCTTGAGCATTCAATATTTTACGCTAAATTTTATAATCCTTCTCTAAGATTGAACCAACTTACAAGGAAACACCTCTAACGGCAGCAGGTGAAACCTCCTGTAAGTCTATTGTGCTCTACTCTCTTCTCCTCAGATATATATCTCACTCACTTTCAACTAATGTTCTTCCATACTCTCACCCCAGGCAGAGGTTTGCAGATGTTTTAGAGGTCATTTCTGGTGGGCATACTACGATACGCAGAACAGCCTGTCACGTACAACAAAGAATGATTTACCCAAGATGTCAAGAGAGCCAAGGTTGAAAAACTCCAAGGAATGGTCATATGCAGGGGATAGGGGCTCTTATGCCCTCCTCACAAACAGTATAGATGTTGCGCAGAGCTCAGCTCCCAAGGACTGCCATCCTCACAGTGTTTATCTTTAAAATTTATTTGGGAGCTGAGACATCTCTCCATCAAAATACAATAGAGATTCCCTGTCACAAATTCAGATCACTCACAATTCTCGGTCCCCCTGCATCTTAAAGAGCTGAAGAATTATATGCAGGTTAACCAAAGAAAAGATTTGGTCTGTATCAATGAAAGCGTCCCCATAGAGCCACAGGCCCTCCAGAAATGACTGACACAGCCCTCTGGATGCAAGTTTCCCTAATTCCCTCTCCTACTTCATCTCCAGGACTTCCTCTTTCTCAGAACCAATTTTTTAACCGCCTAGTCTCAAAGGCTTACTTAAGTCTCCATGCTTGCTTAATGGTTTGCTTTTACCACCGAAAATATAAACATCGAGTTCCTCATTGGTCCCTTGGGGTAGCTGATACATTTTCATAGGACAGAAGGAAAGAAAACTACAGTTAAAGATCATTTTGCGATTCCTATGGCTACATTCTCACTCACCAGCGGGACTGAACTTGGACTTCAAGTTTTAAGTTCTAAAAGAAATTCTTCCAAGTTGTTTCATGCTTCATCCTTGGAGGGGGGAATTTCTGTTTTCCTAGACTGTAATAACAACAGATCTCTACAAGACAGGGAATGGCAGCTTCCTGTCCTAATATTGTGTGGAAAGTCAGAATGCACTGTCGCTCCTGACATTCATTCCCAGGTAGCATATGATGAAGCATAGCCCCTGCTTCATGACAATGTACATGGTCTGCATTGTAACTAGCAGGGACTTCAGCTTATGCTACCTGGGAATAGAGGTCAAAGGTCAGGGGAGAAACACCTTTCCTCTTACTCATCAAGGGGCAGATGGAGGCCAAAGCACAGGGAATATGGCACCGTTCCATCCTTCATCTCTTGAGCTTGAGTTAAATATGACATTTTAGACTCTCTCGGCCTTTTGCTCTATGACCAAAGCCAAGATCTCCTTAAGAAAAAAAAGGAACACACATAAGCTCTGGTACAAAATTCATATCCAGAGATTAATAAAAGCTGGCCATGTTTGGCCTTGTCTAGAAGTAAAGTTTTATCTAAGCTGATTTACATTTCTCTCTCGTCTGTTCTTCACAGTTGGAAAAGCATCCTATCAATGCTTCTTTTGAAGTGTTTCAGGCCAAAAGAAGTAAAACTGAACACAGGATTTAAAGGGATAAAAGCTCTAGCTGAAGTCAGTCTCTGGAACCACACCAGCCAAGTTGTCTTATCTACAAAGCACTAATAAGACAGCTTTTACAGGTGCGTCTTGCATATATCTTATGGAAATGTTATTATTTGGAACCTACAGGAACAGGAATACTTGAGTAGAGTAGCAGGCTGTAAAAGAAGTGTCCTTAACTTGAGTTTCACAGCGTAGAGCTTGTTCTCTGTTACATTATTGCTCCCCTTGGTCCCCTTTTACAGAAAGGCAGCCAAGCACACACTAGACTCACCTTTCTATCTATGGTTGCTGGCAGGGGCCCACCATGTAGCTGAGTTAGAAAATTCCCAGTGGGTGTGATGCCCCACACAGCATTCCATTCTGATAAAACAGCTTGTGGTAATGAAATGAAACAATTTGAAAGAATTTCAGTCAGAGATAATGTTAAGAAGATAAATGTGTACCATTTGTGAGATGATTTGAATTCTTTCAAATAAAAGACACATGCTGAGTTCATGGATTTTCACTAAAATAATTGGAATTTAATGTGTATTTTAGTTAATGATTATGTTTTGACCTCTCATCTCTTGATTTTAGAGGGATTCAAAGAAAGAGTTCACAAACATTCCTATTTTAAGCAATGGGATTGAGCAAAGTGCACAGAAAATGCCAATGTCTATGTCAATGACAACCATCAACGATGATGGAATGAAAAAGTTGCACGGGCGATATTATCCTAAATCTCTACCCAGAAGGGATGCGACTCATCCTTTTCAAAGCTCGGCATTCTGTGTGTCCACCCCCAATTCTTGTCCATTTATAACAAGCCTAGATGTCAGCACAGGGTCCAGTGAACCAACCTACGCTAAGTGCTAAACAATCTGCTGAAGATAGTCATGGTGATTCACACTTGTAATGCTATCACAGAGGAGGAAGCATAATCTTGAGTTCGAGGACAAGGCCACAAAGCAAGACCTTATTTCAAAAGCCAAAACCAATGAAGAGGAGTCAAGAACCCCTTCCTGCAGGAAGCTCACCTTATGAGAAAATAGATATTAAAACATCTGGTCCCTGTGCAGAGTTACAGTATCAGAGGTAGCAGGGACATCAACCACAGCTCCATGCTGTCTCAAGTGGCAGTTTAAGAGTCTCCAGGAAATCCCAAGATTTGTGGCTTTACCCTGAGAAAGAATTTCAGGGCAATCCATTATGAATCAAAGTTAAAATCTATTAAAAGTCATTCATAGGTCTTTTTAATAATTCATAGGTCATTAAAACATAGGTCTTGTGATGGTTTGAATAGATGCTTCGAATAAGGCCCTCATAGGCTCATGTGTTTGAATTCTTGGCTATTAGGAGGTGTGGCCATATTGGAGTAAATATGGCCTTGTTGGAGGAAGGGTGTCACTGAAGGGGTGGGCTTTGACGTCTCCTATGCTTAAGCTCCACCAAGTGTACACAGTCTCCTGCTGCCTGCAGATCAAGATGTAGAAAACTCTCACTTCCTTCTCCAGTACATCTGTCTGCATGCTGCCATGTTTCCAGTCATGATGATAATAAACTAAACCTCTGAAACCATAAGCCAGCCCCAAATTAAATACTTTCTTTTATAAGAGTTACCATTGTCATGTTGTTTCTTCTCAGTGATAAAGCCCTAAAGAGACAGGTTCTAAGCATAGGGATTAATAAAAGGAGAAATGTTCAGGGAAGAATAAGACAGACCAAAGTGTGAGTTTGGAATTGTCAGAGGAGAGACTTTAGGCATGTTGAAAATAGGTCTATGTAGAATTTTGTTGTCTCTTAAATTACATCTCTAATGTTTGATGTCCATACCCCAAGCCCTCACCCCCAAACCTTCACCCTCAATTTTTAACATTACTCAAAGACTCTAATTACAACAAGGTTAAAGGTCAGTTTTTCTGTGTAATCAAACTTGAGAGTGTTGTCTAAATTGACACATGAGTGAGGAGGGTCAAACCCTGTGTTTTAGCTTACTCTGGACCTAAGTGGGAACAAAAAGCACATCATTTTTTAAAGGCAATTTTACTTGTCATCTGTGTTTGAAGTTTCCTTGCACTGTGATCTTATTAGCAGGAGAGACCAAATAGATCCCACTGTTGAGGGCTCTTCCTCTTCCCCCTGACCCCTTAATGTTATTTCTCTATCCTGACTCACTGGGAATTCAGACAGAAGCATGAGCCCTCCAGAAGTGAGAGGTCATTGCTCTTAAAGACAGACAGGGGCAGATTCAGAAAGAAGATAATACTAATTAGAACCTGAAGGAACAGTAGACATGTTCCATGTAATCAAAAAGAGCAAAAGGAAGAGAAAGGTGCTCAAAGTACAGGATGTAAGGAGAGCTAGGGTGTCAGGGCAGCAAGTAGTTCAGAAGCACATCAGACTAGGAGGTGGTGGAGCTTGGGACGAGGCGGGAGCAACTTCACAAAGATCCTTTCTGCCAAAAATGGAGTTGGTTTTTGAATGGACAAAAAAAAAAAAAAAAAAAAAAAGAAGAAGAAATAAAAAGAAATATATGACTGCTCCTAGGTATGGTGGAGGGAAGATTTTATTGTAGATAAAAGGGAGAGCACAGCCAGAGACAGACACATCTGGGAGAGTCCAGAGTGGACATGGCCAGACTGAGCTGGGCCATGTAAGGAGAGAGGGAGGGAAAGGGAGAGAGGGGAGCCAGATGCTGCAGCCAGGAGGCCAAAGATACAAAATGGGTGGGTAACCAAATGTTTGGATTACATAGGGAAGAGTCTCTGGGGGGAAGGGCAGCCCAGCCCCTGAGCTGGAGAGAACACTTGTCTTCTGACCACATTGAAAGCCTGAAGAAGCTGGATTCTGATAGCAGCAGAGTTTATTAGCAGCACCAGGGTAAATAAAGGAAAAGAGTCAAACTCCAAGGCTTCCCATGAGACCTCCTTTTATCTGATCTGCTGCCAGAAGGTGCCACCCACATTCAGGGTGGGTCTTCCAACTTCAAGTAACCTGGCAAGACAATCCCTCCCAGGTGTATGCAGAAGTTTACCTCTCAGCTGGTTGCAGATCTAGTCACATTGACAACCAAGAGTAACCATGGCAGCCCCTGAAGGCTGTTCCTTCAGCCCTGGTCACCCATAGCTACAATAAGTGTTGTCCATTTAGGATATAACCATCAGCCTGGGGTTTCTCTGGGAAAGTAAGTTATCTGTTTGGAAATATATTATTTCAGGGCTAAGGTTATCAATTGGGTGTTTTCTAGCGTCTATAATCACTTTCTATGAGCCATTTGGACTGTCTCTGTGTTAACTCCATTGTGGAGAACTACAGACGTTATATTAGAAGTTGACTTCTATTTTGGACTAATTATTTCCTTTAGGACAAAACTGTTGCAGGCAACAGGAGATATATGGTCCAGTTTATGTTTCCACCTCATGGCACTGATGTAGATAACTAGGAAGGCCCAAGACGGTGAGCAGTGAACATCTGGGGATTGTTAATTAACACAGAGTGGCTGACAATAGGTATCCAGAGAAGCCAAAGTAAACTGTAGAGTTTGTGTAAAATATGGTCTTGAAGTGCCTTAGGCTGAGCCTCCACTTTTGCCAGCCTCCCTGTGTGTGTCACCAGTTATTAGAATTGTATATTATGTAATTTCCATTATGAAAAAGAAACTCGCAAAGACATCTGACAATCATATATATATATAACATATATATAATTTCACATGTATCCTTTGTATATTAAGAGTATTCTTGGACCATAAAGTCATAAAGCCATAGTTAGTTAATTAACCTAACAAGATGACTTTTAAATACACTTTACTTAGAAGTTTTTAATAAACATAAAGTGTATTTATGTCCTCCTAATATTTTGTTCATCTTTAGTATTAAAAATAGAGTACTTTAATTTCTATAATCTGAGGACATTTTTATCAAAATTTTTATAGTTAATATAATTTTATAGCTTAAAAAAGTGTTCATCTTATGATTCAATGAATGTTTTAAATAAACAAATTGTACTTTCAATAAAATATTTTGGATGTTTAGTGTCTGTTTAAAATATTTGATTCAATAGATCAGACATTTCAATGACGTGTTATTCAGAGTGTTTTATAAGACATACTTAGTAGACCCCTAAATACCATTTTACTAGGTTTTAAGGAGTTTAAGGGTACCGAAGAAGTCTATATTTACCATATCCTTGAACACATATTTAAATCTAAACTAGAAGACAAATTAATGTCATATTTTTATTTTACATCTTTCTCATTAATCTTCGTATCTCTTGTAAGTCAACTTTGGTTTCCAGAGTTAACATTTGAAAGCACTAGACCCAAATAATTATACCAGGAAGGAGACTGAAAATGAGTTTCTGCACAGGCAAACACTTCAGTTAGGCCTGAGATACGTTACTATACAATCAGGGTTTTTTGGTTTTTTGGTTTTTGTTTTTATTAAATTTTAGAGTTAACTGTAAAATTCCTACAGTTCAATTAACTACTTTTTCAAAGAAAAACAATGCAGACTCAACAGCTTCTGTATATTCATGCAGCCCCAAAATTCATCCCAAATATGCACACATGCATTTTGTTCTAGGCATGTTGAGGATAGAAATTTTAGGGTAAGAGTAGCCACAGATTTTGTTACTGGGTTATTTCTGGAGAATTCTAAGAACAGATTGAGTTTTGTTCTTTGCTATTTTAGGTACAAAGTGACTCATAAATAATGACAGGGAAACAATCACCACAATGCTAGAGTTTATTTGTAGTTAAATAAGGGAGAAAGTTTGCATCGCTGTGTGTTTGAGATCTGGGGACCATCTGGTGAGGACAAAGGGCAAACGGTGAAGCTTGCTGTGTAGCCTAAGAAGATATTCTTTCCCTTAGCAACAAATAAACAGCAGAATGGGTAGATTGCTAAACTGATTTAAAAACAAACAAAAAATCGTTGAAATTACTGTGGTAGTTTGAATAAAAATGCCCCCCCATAAACCCATAGGGAGTGGCACTATTAGGAGGTGTGGCCTTGCTGGAGTGGGTGTGGCCTTGTTGGAGTAGGTGTGGCCTTGTTGGGGGAACTGTGTGTCCTCTTCTTGCTGCCAGCTGATTAAGATGTACAACTCTGAGCTCCTACTCCAGCACCATGTCTGCCTGTGCACTGCCATGCCAATAATGGACTAAACCTCTGAAACTGACAGCTAGCCCCAATTAAATGTTTTCTTTGTAAGAGTTGCTATGGGGAGCAGACCTTGGGCACAAGCTCTATAGCCAGTTCCACAACACCCAGAGGAAGCTCCACTCCCAGGCTCTCTGACACTCTCAGGATCAGAGGTGAGGAGGACCCACCATCTGTCCCAACACCAGGAGTAACTGGGACCAGCAGGATGAGGCACGTAGGAACTCTGCCAGCCCAGTGGTTCTGGTTCCTTCCAGTCTCTCTGGGCTGGTGTCCTGAGCAGCCCTTCGGCGCAAGCTCCACAACCAGTCCCACAACACACAGAGGAAGCCCCACTCCCAGGTGCTCTAACAAGCCCAGGATCACAGGATCCCAGAATCACAGGATCACAGACACAGCTTGACTCTGAGGAGTCTGACACAACTAGGATTACAGGAAGGACAGGCTCCAGTCAGATTTAGCAAGAGCAGGTAGCACTGGAGATAACCAGATGGCAGGGGGCAAGCATAAGAAAATAAATAACACAAACCAAGGTCACTTGGCATCATCAGGACCCAATTCTCCCACCATAGCAACTCCTGGACACACCATTACACCAGAAAAGCAAGATTCAGATATAAAAATCACTTCTCATGGTGATGACACAGGACTTTAAGAAAGACATAAATAGCACCCTCAAAGAAATAGAGGAGAACACAGGTAAACAGCTAGAAGCCCTTCAAGAGGAAACACAAAAATCCCTTAAAGATCTTCAGGAAAACACAATCAAACAGGTGAAGGAAATGAGTAAACCCATCCAGAATCTAAAAATGGAAATAGAAATGATAAAGAAAACAGAAAAAGAGACAACCCTGGCCATAAAAAACCTAGGAAAGAAATCAGGAATCATAGATGCAAACATCACCAACAGAATACAAGAGATAGAAGAGAGAATCTCAGGGGCAGAAGACACCATAGAAAACATTGACACAACAGTCAAAGAAAATGCAAAAAAGCAAAAAGCTCCTAACCCAAAACATCCAGGAAATCCAGGTCACAATGAGAAGACCAAACCTAAGGATAATAGGTATAGAAGAAAGTGAAGATTCCCAATGTAATGGGCCCGTAAATATCTTCAACAAAATTAAAGAAGAAAACTTCCCTAACCTAAAGAAAGAGATGCTCATGAACATACAAGAAGCCTACAGAACCCCAAATAGACTGGACCAGAAAAGAAATTCCTCCCATCACATAATAATAAGAACACCAAATGCACTAAACAAAGAAAGAATTTTAAAAGCAGTAAGGGAAAAAAGGCAAGTAATATATAAAGGCAGGCCTATCAGAATTACACCAGACTTCTCACCAGAGACTATGAAAGCTAGAAGATCCTGGGCAGATGTCATGCAGACCCTACAAGAACACAAATGCCAGCCCAGGCTACTATACCCAGCAAAACTTTCAATTACCATAGATGGAGAAAACAAGATATTCCATGACAAAACAAAATTTGCACAATATCTTTCCACAAATCCAGCCCTACAAAGGATAATAGATGGAAAACATCAACATAAGGAGCAAAACTACACCCTAGAAGAAGCAAGAAAGTAATCTTTCAACAAGTCCACACAAACTTAATTCCACCTCTTACAATAAAAACAACAGGAACTGACAATTATTTTTTCTTAATATCTTAATATGAAAGTTAATATTACTAACATATCCTAATCGATTGAAATCCAAAAATATGAGGCATTAGAAATTTGTTGATTGTCATCCAATGGTATCTGTAATCTGGTAATTGGAGAAATAGGTCCTATATTGTACAATCTATACACACTTTCAGCTTCTTTGTTTGTGACAGTGTCTTGCTGTGTACAACATAAGGGTCTTGAAATCTTGCTTCTTCTATCTCAGACTCTCTATTAGTAGTATTGTTTATTTCATGTTTTTACACTATACTATGGTTTTCAGAATAGCTTATATATTTCAAAAGTATTTATATACCCAAGAGAGACATAGACAATTAACTTGGGAGGTGGCTTGTAGGAAAGAGAACAACAAAGAGTGAGACTGAATGCTTTGCTTGACATTTGTAGTTCTTGTATCAAGTTTGAAGAAGAGGACTTTACAAGTTACTCTTTCTTTGAGATGAATACTTTACCAAATTATCACAGCCAATGAACCAGATTCTTACTCACACCTAATGTCTGTGCCACCCTCCAAGCAGAACCATTGTTCATTGAAACAGTTGGTGAATGACTTCATGGATAGACCATCTTAATACACACACCATTTCTTAAATGAATGTAACCTGTTCTCTGTGGATTGAGAATAAAGTCACTCACTCAAGTGAAATAGTATTGACCATAGCAGGAAGTCTGTATCCAAAAATCAAGCCTACAATTCATTCCTTGGAGCAGCAGAACTGTCAACTCTCAGCTTAGCTACGATGGAGGTAAAATCTTTTGGTGATTTGAGGGTCATTGAAGTACAGCCTTATTACAATGAACTCCAATGTCTAAAAATTGTTCTTGTTTTGGGCTTGTACTACAGAAAGAGCCAAGATTTTAAACTCTACTAAATACAAAACAAACAAACAAAAAGACTTTACATGTTTATGTTCATTTAAGAAAATACTAGTAGTGATGCATTATTTTGAAATTTACAGTTAATATGTTTGGAGTTATTTGAAATTTATAATGAGAAAAATGTATGTATTTGCAGTATTGCTGTAGACAAGCATCTACATAACACTGTTAAACTGATTGTTTTATATCAAACAACTTTTACAATACTCATATTTATTGTTATAATATTTTATAAATTTTAAGGAATATGACAAAAAAAGATATTGTAGGTATTGAAGAGGGGGTCTCTGGGAGGAGTTGGGGTACAAAAGGGAAACAAGAATGTGATTTAATTCTATTTACTTAAAATATGTTTTTAAATATTAACAAATTCAGACAAATTGAAATCATGTAACTTTTCTCATCATAATGCAATGAAAGTTAAAAAAAAAAAAAAAAAAGTCCGAAGGCCTGAGTCATGGGCAGGGTTGCTCAGCGGTAGAGTACTTGCCTAAGATACATAAGGCACGGTGATGAATCCCCAGCATGGGGAGGGATGCAGGCCATCCCTGACTTTAAGCTGCTGAATGGTGGCTTTGAAGAGACTGTAAGGTACCGAGTCCTGTCCCCTCATTCCTCAGCTGTCCTTACTTTCCAGGAGACACACTGAACAAGCTTTAAGCTGTGCACTATACTGTAGTACTCATTTGAGGACATTGAGCAGTCTGTATTCTAAAAACGTACTTTCTGGGGTAGCAGGCAATCATTCCCAGAAGTTAGAGCTGCTGGTAAAAGTGGACTCTTTTGTTTAAATAGTCATGAATCATTTCTTTTCCCGGCTGATGAGAAAGTTAGGCTAACCATATATTTTGCAGAATAAAACGTGAGTAGCTGCCAAGGGAAGCTGGTGACTTTAAAAATCTCTCTCACAATTTTAAAGGTGTTTGCCCCCTTTCCCCTTCTTTCTGCTCATTTCATACCTGTCTCTGGGGGCTCTGAAGTCTGGAGTTAGGAAGGTCATATCCCTTAACCTTTGAACTCCAGCATAATGGCCAATATGTCTTTAGGCTTCCGGCATTCCAGATCTGCTTACTCTTAAGCTGATGACGTGCGCAGTCAAGTTCATTGCCAGCTACATCCAGGAACATCCGCGTACCGAGAACACTGGGACCCTAATGTCCCTGTCTCTGGTTCATTTCTTGTCTCATTCGAACCTTTCATTTTGTTAGGCTGAAGGCTTTGTAAAACCTTGATCATTCTTTTAAACCTTTGGGTCTATTAAAATAACCGCTTAGACCTTTAAAAACTAATCGTAAAAGAAAAAAAAAAGCCATTAAAACTGAAAAAAGTGACAGATTGTCTGCTTTGGGGTGGGCAGGAAGCACCACAAACAAACTAATGAACAAGCCACGTTCAAGTGATGTTGTGTTGAGCCATTGGGAAGCTGGTTCCTGGAGAACTGGTTAACACTGGCAGAGTGCACTGGTTATAATGGGAGTCTTGTGAGTAAGAAAATTATAAAAGAAAATAGAAGACTGAGCAAGACAATATAGATGAAAAGACATCACCTTTGTCTAAGTTTTATCTCTGATCATTCAAGCTATGCAATGAACTGTCTACAGCTTGCCAAAAATGTATTTAACAATTCAAAGAACACATACAGCTCTGACCTCATTAGGTGTATAAGACACCAGTTAAAGCAGACATTAAACAGCCACAGTAATTAGTTAATTAGTAACTAGGGATTTTGCGTGAGCAAATAGTAGGCTTACAGAATAAACACATAAGAAATGTTTCTGACTTGATAAAGAAGTTCTCATGAAATGTCATAACCTGGGCAGTGAGTAATGGTGACAAACAACAAAGATATCTTCCAGGATTTTTGTTATTAAGAAGGTGTAAGGAGAAAGCCAGGGAGGGTGACTCTTAGAGAGTTGACAGACAGCCTGTTAGACTTGGGGATGGTGATGGGGACCATATTAGGCAAAGCTTGGAATTCATGTACAATACTTAGAACATTGTCCTAAGAACAGTGTGGAAATATGGAAGGTGCTAAGTTATAAATGATGTGGTCCAAGACTTTCTGAATACCAGGCTATGGAAAGCAGCTAGTAAGTGAGGCGAGATATATCAGCTGGAGCTGCTGGGTAATGAAAAAGGCAAGAATCATGCTCTGATTGATACACTACCTTCACATTAACATCTCCCAGAATTACAACATATTATGCTAATGTTGGAAAGTATTATGCCAACTTCAATTTTTAAAATGGAATAATATGTATTTAGGTTATAAGGCATCTTTAAAAATAATAGAGAAAAATATCAACTTATAGTAGATTACACATATTCAAAGAAAATATTATTTCACATTGAAAATAAGGAGTTCATATATATGACAATGTTCAAATAATTTGAAAAGAATCTGTTGATGACCCAAGGATTTGATGGATGCATTAGTTGTCCACTAGATGGCAGCAGTGCAACTGCAGCAAATTCATCTCCCAATAATTCAGTACTCAAATAGAAAAGGAGAAATTCAAAAACCATATTCCAATGAGCATCACCAACTTGATGGTAAGTTAAAAATAGGCTCAGTGGTTAAGGTCATGCACTTCTCTCTTAAAGGACTCTAGTTCCAGTCCCAGAAACTACATCAGGTAATTCACAGCCGCCTGGAACTCTTAAATCCTGGGCAAGCCAACTTGTCTGGCATCTGTGGACACCTGCACTCTAGGGGACATCACCTCTTATAATTAAAAAATAAAAAATAAATCTTTTCTAAAGGAGAATAATTTAAATTATCTTTCTTTTCTATTTAAGTTATATGATACTGCAGATTAGAGAGTTAATTCAACCATAGTGACAACCATAGAGTGGTGTTCTCTTATGGACATGTGTTGTTCAATTCCTGCTTAATATACTATCTTACTGTACCTTTGGCCAATGCATCCATCCCTAATTAAGAAATGTTATGGCCCTAAATAGGCAAACCATGTGTATAAACTGTCAGAACTACCTAAAGTCTTAAGTTGAGCACTTAAAAAATAGAAATCGTATCTTAATTAAAATGTTCATTTAAAAAGAGAAATCACGACCATTGGGAGGTTTTTGTTTGTTTGTTTATTTGTTTTTTAAAAGTGTGACACATTTACAGAGGGTAAGGAACAGGAAGGTGAATGTGAAAATCTAGGCATGCTGACTGCAGGATCCTGAAAACCTTTTGCTGTTACTGTATCTACTGAAAGTTAGTGGTAATCTGGTGGAGTGTTCAATCTAAAGAAAGGACAGCAATAAGAGCAGGTGTCTGCTTCAATCCCCACTCATTAGTCCATTGCCTGACTGCCTAGCTGCGCATCCACTACTGAGAACCCCCACTCAGGCTTGCTCACCCAAGATCTTCTAACCACACCCACTCTGAGAGCCCAGCACAAGCTGAGTCTTTTGAGCTGCTCCATGCTCCAGCCCCTCAGAGCCACAGTTAGCCCCCTAGGAAAGGCTGCACTGGAGTCTTCTCTAACAGTGGAATTAGAAAGCAATCTGTCTAGTTTGCTAGTTTCTAACAGAATTCATCAGGTACTATGTGCTCATCTGCTTTTGCAAACTAGCCTATGCGAATTAGTCAAAAAAAGAATTTCTGGAAAGAGAAGAAGCACTGAAGGTAATTTGGGGACCCATGGAAATTTGCATGGTGAACCACATTGCTTGCATATTTGCTTGCACTTAATGAAAAGAAAATTCTCTGTAGCACTGACAGGGTATTTTGTTTCAATATTAAGAATCCAAAATTTGGGTTTCATCTTCAGTACCACAGAAAAACTAAATCCAACACTCGTAATTAAAAGCCACACATTTTTATTTAAGCAGCCACTTGGTAAAGTACCTAAAGCAATGTATTGGTTTGAATTTGTGGGAGAATTATTTAAAAAAAAATCCCAAGCCACTGAAAAGCTTCCATGAATGACATTTCTTTTATTTTGACCTTCATTACATTTTTAGTTAATTTTGTCGTAGAAGACTCCACGGGTGTCTATACTAATGTGCCTTGGTCATATCCACTTATTTCTTCCCCTTCCCAACTTCACCCAGGACTCTCCCAACTTTGTGTCCTCCTTATTTATTTATTTTATGATCCACTGAGTCCAGTTAGTGGTGCTCATATGCGCACAGGCATGGGGTCATCCACTCGGACACAGACAACCTTCCAGTGGCCATGCTCCTAAAGACAAATGACTCTCCTCCCCAGCAGTCGCTGAGAGACCAAATCTTTTAGGTTCAGACTCCATCTTAAGGTTGAACTCAAGTTAACTTACAGGCCAGTACCTAGTATCAGTTACCAGGTTACCCCCCAACAAATCTTGTCTCTAGCACCAGTTTCCAGGCTACCTCCAACAAATCCTGTGTCTGATCCAGTTTCCAGGCTACCCCCCAACCAAACCTGTGTCTAGCACCAGTTTCCAGGTTATTCCCCAACAAATCTGCACGCCTAGGTTATAAGCCCATCCCTGACACTTTACTTCCTAACAACAACCAATCAGGAGGAAAGCAGAAGTTAAGTTTATGGTTTGGCTCCCAGTACCAGCCAATTAAGTTAAAGGCCATAATGGCCCCCCAGTTAGATGTGTATCAGGCTAGATAACCCCTTCTTGCCTTTATAAATGCTTGTCTGAAACTAGACCCAGGGCTCCACCTTCCTGCTGTGTCAGGGTTGAAGGGGAACCCAAGCTCGAGTTTGAATAAAGAGACCCTAAGGTGAGTGCATTTGATTCAGCTCCTTGGTGATCTTCAGGAGTCATGGTCGTTTCCTGGCACAACAGCAGATCTATTTCTATTTCTGCTTTTTTGGAGAATTCTTCAGACTAATAGCCAAAGTGGCTGTATGTGGTTACACTCCCACCAACAGTGTGAAGTGTTCTTCTATAACCCACCATGCCAACATTCTTGTCGTTATTGATAATGGCTGGAGGGAGATGGAATCTTAAGCATGATTTTGATCTGCATTTCCCTGATGGCTAATGATGTTGAACACTTTTGAAAGCTTTTATTAACCACTCACATCTCCTCTTTTGAGAACTTTCTGTTCAGATTCATAGACAATTTTTTTTTGTCTTGGTGTTTAGGCATTTTTATCTTTTGATTACTAGAGACATTAATCCTCTATCAGATATACAGCTACAGAAGATTTTCTCCCATTCTCTGGCTTGCCCATTCACTCAGTTGGTCCTTCGCTTTACAGACACTTTTTAGTTTCATGAAACCTCAATTTTCAGTTGATGGTCTTTGTCAGCTACCTCAGTCCAATTTAGAAAGTCCTTGCCCATGCCTATAAGTTGAAGTGTTTTCCCCTACCTTTTCTCTTTCAATTTCAGTGTATCAGGTCACTAATCTAACTGGAGTTGGGTTTTGTGAGGGTGAGCAGTAAGCATCTTGTTTCATCGTTTTTCTGCATATTGAAATTTGGTTTCCCCATACTATGTGGAGGATTCTGATTTTTCTCAACTTTTCTTGTCAACTTTGTCAAGGATCGTAGCTGTGGTTCTGTAAAGTTGTATTTGGGTCCTCTGCTCTATTCCATTGATCTATATGTCACTCTTTGGGCCAGTGTCAGGTTGTTTTTGCTACTATAGCTCTGTAACATAATTTAAAGTCAGGTATGATAGTAACCTCTGCAGGACTCTTTCTGTTCAGGATATCTTGGGCTATCTCTGGTGTTTTGTGCTTCCCATATACTTTTTTTGAGATTTTTTTTTTTCTGTCTGTGAAGAAAGTACCTGGACTTTGGGTTGGACCTGCATTGGGTCTGCAGCTTGCATTGACAGGACGGCCATTTCACCATGTTGAGTCTTTCAAACCATGAGCATGGAAGCTCTCCAATCTTCTAGTATCTTCCTTGGGTTTTTTTTCAAAGTCTTAAAGTTCTTACTATAGATGTCCTAGCTATTTTTATCAGAGCAGCAATGAACATGGATAAGCAAGTATCTCTATAATAGAACATGGAATCCCTTTACTATATTCTAAAGAGCCATCCATAGGGCAGTTCTATTTCTAGCTTTTTGAAAAACTGACATATGGATTTCCACAATGACTGCCGCAGTTTGCACTCCCAGCAGTGATGTGTGAGAGTTCCCTTTCTCTCATACCCTTGCCGATGTCTGTTGTCATTTTCCTTATATCTTAGGGAAGACTTACCACTTTTACTGGTGTAAGTTGAAATAATAAAGTAGTTTTAATTTGCATTTCTCTGGGACTAAACATGTTGGACACTAAATAATGTTTCTCAGACATTTGAGTTTCTTCTTTTGATTATGTCGGGTTCAGTTCTGTAGCTCAGTTTTGTATTGGGTTGTTATTTTTTTTAAATCATTTTTTAAAATATCACATGTATCTATTGATTATACATGCTTGTATTTGTTTACATTATGCATATGGGAACATGAATGCTATGGCATATGGAGCTTAGGGGTGGGTTGTGAGGGTCAGTTCTCTCCTCCCACCATTTGGGTTAAGCTGAGGTCCTCAGATTTATCAGCTTCACCTTTACCCACTGAGTCATCTCTCCAGCCGAGAGGTTGTTTGTTTTCTTGATGCTTAGATTTTGTGTATTCTAGACATCAATCCTCTGTCAGATGTATAGTTAACAAAATGTTCTCTCATTTTAAAGCTGCCTCTTCAGTCATTTAAAAGTTTCCTTTGCACTACAGGAGCTTGTCATTTTCATGAGGTCCTACTTGTCAATTGTTGGACCTGATTCTTACACAGTCAGAGTCCTTACCTGAGCCCACATCCTGATATATACTAGCTACTCTTTCTTCTAGAAGCTTCAGAGTTTCCAGTCTAACATCATGGTTTTGCTCCATTCAGAGTTGGATTTTTCTATCAGTTGAAGGAAAAGGGTCAAATGTCACATTTGTAGATGTGGCAAGGTTTACTAGCGGCTCACTCTCAGTCCTACCTTTCCCCAGAGCAGAACGAATGACAGTTATTTCCATTTTCCCTTTTCCATCTCCAAAACAAGTCCTCAGAGCCCCCAGAGCGCAGGGACACATTATCACTATCCATGATAATCAGCTCGGCTGGCAAGAGCTGCTGGGGATGTGAGGGCCATCTCCTTGTGCTTGAATTGTCCTGATACATAAGAGACCACAAAAAGCAGGGAGGTGGTAATTTAAGATACATAATAAATAAATACCTTTTATGAAAGAAATTTTACCATAGAGAAGACAAAAACAAAGCAATAGGCTGGGGCTTAAATGAAAGAAAAGAGAACCAAATAGCTGAAGCGATATAAATGAGTCATTCTGGCCTCACAGAGAAAATAAAGGGAAATTGAAATTTATTGAGAAATAACCATGGGGCGTGCACAAACTGAGCCCCAGGGCTATGAACTGGAAAAGAAAGTCACTATGAATATCATAAATCAATGAATAATTTCAAAAATAAAGTGTGCTTTGTACTTTCACACATGTAGCAGGTTGGTGCTCTTGGGAATCAAGTCTATTTTTCTCTGGGCTGTGCCATTCCAGGATCCCCCTTTATTGAAACCCTCATTGTCAAAACAAAACAAAACAGAAACAAATATAAAACATAAGGCACTTTTTATTTCTCCTTGAAGCCTCTATCTAATACCTTTATCACAGACTTTGCTGCTCTAATTCAAAAGGCCTTCATCCTGTGGCCGAGATAAAAAGTTCACTGGTGCCAGTTATGTCGTATTTACAGAGCGAGCTCACTGGTGCTCTTCATGACTTGATTTTAGGATATTGCTACACTACCCCAAATAAAAGGGCTATTGAAAATAAGAAAAGGACAAATATAAAAGCACTCTTTTTCACAGCTTAAACGTATTGGGAAAACATACCATAAATTTGATTCATAACAGCATCTAATTGTTTTGACTGATATATTGACATACACCTTTCTTTTTTTTATAAATTGTACCATTAAAGTTAGAAATAGGCATGCCATAAATGTACTTCTCGATTTCATATATTTCTAGTATATTCTAGACTATTTGCTTACATTATATTTGGATGACATTTTGATTTCTCATGTGAAAGAAATAACTCCCAGCTTTAAATTATGGCTGGTTACTGTGTCACTTGATCCACCTCATAGCCAGGCTTCTCGGGGTTTGCCTCAGTTGTAACACTTCACGTCATTAACACAGACCAGATGGGGATTCCTAGGATCAATTGATTTCTGTGAAATATCCAGCCAAAACTCAAACTCAGAAAGGCTCTGGCCAAATGTTATATAATCTGGCTTAAATAGCAGGCTAACAATGAAGCATTCTGTTTCCCCTAATGGTCTTCTAGTGCAAACCCAAAACTTGTTGTTTTACATGAATACAGATGGCAAAGTGAATCACTGTAAGACCCTAAGGCAGGTGGCTGACACCTTTCTTTTTTTTTAACTAATGAATTTATTCATTTACATTAAATCCCAACCCCAGTTTCCCCTCCCTCCTCTCCTCTCAATCTTTTCCCTCCTCCCCCCTAGCCCCCATCCATTCCTCTTTCCTTTCTCTTCAGAAACAGAGAGGCCTCCCATGAATATCAATCAGCCCTGGCATATCAAGTTGCAGTAGGACTAGGTACATCTTCTCCTTTTGAGGCTAGAGGAGGCAGCCCAGTTAGCAGAAAGGGTCCCAAAGGCAAGGAACAGAGTCAGAGAGAAGCCCTACTTTTGCTTCTAGAAGCCCCACATGAAAAAACCAAGCTGCACAACTGTAACATGTGCAGAGGGTCTAGGTCACTCCCATGCATACTTGCTCTCTGGTTGGCAGTTTAGTCTCTGTGAGCCCCCATGGGCCCAGGTTAGCTGAGTCTGTGGGGTTTTTGTGGTGTCCTTGACACTTCTGCCTCCTACAATCCTTATTCTCCATCTTCCACAGGCTCTCCCAAGCTTTACCTGTTTGGCTGAGGGTCTCTGTATCTGTTTCCACCAGTTGGTTGGTAAAGGCTCTCTGATGATTGTTGTAGCTCCTGTCTGCAAGTATAGCAGAAAATCACTAATAGTGTCAGTGGTAGGCTCCCTCTCATGGCATGAGTCTCAAGCTGGAGCAGTCATTGGTTGGCCATTCCATCAATTTCTGCTCCATCTTTATCCCTGCACATCTTGTAGGCAAGGCATATTGTAGTTCAAAGGTTTTGTGGTTGAGTTGGTGTCTTAGTTTAGGTTTTACTGCTGTGAAGAGACACTATAATCAAGACAACTCTTATAAGGACATTTAATTGGGGCTGGCTTACAGGTTCAGAGGTTCAGTCCATTATCATCAAGGTAGGATAATGGCAGTGTCCAAGCAAGCATTGATGCAGGAGGAGCTGAGAGTCCTACATCTTCATCTGAAGGCTACTAAGAGAAGACTGGCTCTCACATGGTTAGGAGGAGGGTCTTAAAGTCAATGCCCACAGTGACACACTTCCTCCAACGATGCCACATCTACAAATAGTGCCACTCTGCCACTCTCTGGGCCTAGCATATTCAAACTACCACAGTTGGTGTCCCAATCCCTCCAATGGAAGTCTTGCCTGGTTACAGGAGGCTGCTTCAGGCTTTACATCTCCCATTGCTAGGAGTCTTAGCTAAGGTTACCCTCAGATTCCTGGGAGTTTCCATTACCCTAGGTTTATAACTTGTCCTAGAGATTCCCCCCAGAATTCCCCCTTCATGATTCCTATTGAATCTCCCAATACTCTCTCCTTCCCCACCTCATCCCTCCTGTTTCTATCCCCACTCATCCCCAACCCAGTCTCCTTACCCTCTCACCCACAATGTCTATTCTATTTATCCTTCTCAGTGAGATGCAAGCGTCCCCTGATGGAGCTATCCTTGTTACTTAGCCTCTTTGGGTCTGTGGATTGCAGCACAGTTATCCTTGACTGCTAATATCTACTTATAAGTGAGTATATACCATATTTGTCTTTCTGGGTCTGGGTTACCTCACTCAGGATGTTCCATCCATTTGCCTAGAAGTTTCCCAATCCTGTGTAAGAAGAGAACTGCTGGAGATATCACCATCCCTGATTTTAAGCTGTGCTATAAAGCAATAGTAATAAAAACTACATGGTACTAGCAAAAAAAGACAAATTAATTAATGGAATCAAATTGAAGACCCAGAAGTAAATCCACACACCTGTGGACTCTTGATTTTTGACAAAGAAACCAAAGCTATACAATGGAATAAAAGAAAACATATCAACAAATGGTGCTGGTTTAACTGGGTATCCACATGTGGTGGAATGCAAATAGATCCATATTTATCACCCTACACAAAACTCAAGTCCACGTAGATCAAGGAACTCAACATAAAACTAGATACACTAAACCCAATAGAAGAGAAAGTGGGGAGCGGCCTTGCACATTTTTCTTCTTACCAAACAACTCACCCTTGCCTTTCCTCTAACTTAGTCTTCCAGGTCTCTTCTGTCCTAAAATTCTCCCCAACCCAGAAATAAAAACCAGATCTCACAGAGTGTATTTTCCATTTGGCTAGCAAAGATGGCTTCTTGGTAGTCACATTGGGAAGTGTTGAGCTAAGAAATGATTTCTAGACATTGTCTCAAATTTGCTACAGGGATATAAAAATCCATGTAATTAGGTAGTTACACTCCTCTAAGATATTAATATGTAAAGTAATGTATATAGACAGGACCATGTAAAATTTTAACCACCAAGTACTAATTATATATTTTCATTTGCATATTTATAATTTGTGCTACTCACTGTCAATCTATAACAAAAGTGGGTTCTAACAACACAAACCCTTCAAATTCTGTGAAAGATTTCTGTAAGGTATACCTCAGCCCTTCCTCGTGTGAAGCATTTTTGTGCTGTTTAACAAAACAGTTAATCACTGTCTTGGTTACTGTTCTATGGCCATGAAGAGACACCAAGACCCAGGAAGTTTATAAAAGAAAGCATCTATCTGGGGGCTTGCTTACAGTTTCAGAGGGCTAGTCCATGACTATCATGTCAGGAAGCATGGTGGTAGACCGGAAGATATGGTGCTAGAGCAATAGCTGGACCCTACATCCTGATCTGTCAGCAGAGTTGAAGTGGTCTTTTGAAACCTTAAAGCTGCCAGGCTGTGGTGGTGCACACCTTTAATCCCAGCACTTGGGAAGCAGAGCAGACCTTGGGCTCAAGCTCTGCAGCCAGTCACACAACACCCAGAGGAAGCTCCACTCCCAGGTGCTCTGACACTCTCAAGATCAGAGGTGAGGAGGACCCAACATCTGTCCCAATACCAGGAGTAACTGGGACCTGCAGGACCAGGTACACAGGAACTCCACCAGCAGAGTGGCTGAGGAAGCTGTTGCACTCCCAGGTGCTCTAACAAGCCCAGGGTCACAGGATCACAGGGTCACAGAGACTGTCTGACTCTGAAGAGTTCCTGTACAACCAGGATTACAGGAAGGACTGACTCCAGTCAGAATTAGCAAGGGCAGGTAGCACTAGAGATAACCAGATAGCAGAGGGCAAGCATAAGAAAATAAACAACACAAATCAAGGTTACTTGGCATCATCAGAACCTAATTCTCCCACCATAGCAAGTCCTGGACACGCCATCACACCGGAAATGCAAGATTAAGATCTAAAATTACTTATCATAATGATGATACAGGACCTTAAGAAAGACATAAATAGCACCCTCAAAGAAATACAGGAGAACACAGGTAAACAGCTAGAAGCTCTTCAAGAGGAAACACAAAAATCCCTTAAGGAACTACAGGAAAACATAAACAGGTGAAGGAAATGAACAAACCCATCCAGAATCTAAAAATGGAAATAGAAACAATAAAGAAATCAGAAAGAGAGACAACCCTGGAGATACAAAACCTAGGAAAGAAATCAGGAGTCATAGATGCAAACATCACCAACAGAATACAAGAGATAGAAGAGAGAATCTCAGGGGCAGAAGACACTATAGAAAACATTGACACAACAGTCAACAAAAATGCAAAAACCAAAAAGCTCCTAACCCAAAACATCCAGGAAATCCAGGACACAATGAGAAGACCAAACCTAAGGATAATAGGTATAGAAGAGAGTGAAGACTCCCAATGTAATCGACTAGTAAATATATTTAACAAAATTGTAGAAGAAAACTTCCCTAACCTAAAGAAAGAGATGCCCATGAACATACAAGAAGCCTACAGAACTCCAAATAGACTGGACCAGAAAAGAAATTCCTCCCATCACATAATAGTAAAAACACCAAATGCACTAAACAAAGAAAGAATTTTAAAAGCAATAAGGGAAAAAAGGCAATTAATATATAAAGGCAGGCCTATCAGAATTACACCAGACTTCTCACCAGAGACTATGAAAGCTAGAAGATCCTGCGCAGATGTCATACAGACTCTGCAAGAACACAAATGCCAGCCCAGGCTACTATACCCAGCAAAACTCTCAATTACCATAGATGGAGAAAACAAGATATTCCATGACAAAACAAAATTTACACAATATCTTTCCACAAATCCAGCCCTACAAAGGATAATAGATGGAAAACATCAACATAAGGAGCAAAACTACACCCTAGAAGAAGCAAGAAAGTAATCTTTCAACAAATCCACA
>JADRCD010219980.1:3269-13821 GCA_019843815.1 Montemys delectorum
AATACTAGAAGGTCCTTCCCACTACCACTTCCATGTGACACTGCTGCCACGATGACTCCCCCTCCCCCACCTGAAGAGCAAAGTAGCCTGTGGAGGAGTCTAACGGGAGGCAGTTCCTTGGGGATTAGCCAGGGAGCTGGTAGGAGAAAGAAGAAGATGGCCATAGAGGAAAAACCTGGAGACAGCAGGAGACAGGCAGGCTCAGAGGGGGCCATCATTGCAGGAGGCCCTATACACCTGATCCTTCTAGTTAGGCTACTTGATGGGACCCCTGACCCTGATTGGACCCCTGACCGCCTTATGGACAGTATGGCCGCATGACTGTGCACCCCTAAGGTAGTATTGCCCAGTGATGACTTTGTAGTGCAGGTTTTATTTTGAAAACTTTTATTACATTCACACACACACACACACACACACACACACACACACACACACACGAGGCATGGGACAGCTTGCATCAGTTGGTTCTCTCCTAATACCATGAAGATCCTGAAGATCCTGGGACTCCAACTCAGGTCATCACACTTGACAACAAGCTCCCCTGCTCTCTGAGCCATCTCATTTTCCCATGGGATGAAGGTTTGAAGAATATCCAGGGTTGTGTATCCTGGACGTCATTTACCCGGACAGTCAGAAGCTCTACCTCCAGAGAACCCAGGACAAGGGAAATTTAGGACATAACCCCCGAGGAGGGTGGTGGTGGTGTATATATATGTATGTGTGAATGTATGAGAAAGAGAGACAGAGACAGAGATGGGAGATAGAGAGACAGAAGAGACATACACATACAGAGGGAGAAAGGGAGAAGGAAAGGGAGAGGGAGAGGGAGAGGGGGAGGGGGAGGGAGGGAGAGAGAGAGAGAGAGAGAGAGAGAGAGAGAGAGAGAGAGAGATTGTGGAGGACAGGACTGGGGTAGGCAACAGGCCAGACCTCAAAGCAGGAACGAAGGCAGGTGGGAAGGACAGGACAGTCCCAGCCCAACCTCAGGAACCAGGACGGGCAAAGAGGAGGGGGCTGAGAGGTCACAATTCTCCAAGATTGGGGGGGGGGCGGGGGCGGGAGAGGTGAGGTTCAGATGTTTTGGGAGTGAGAAGGTCACTCTGACCCAGCCAGGGAGCAGGCTGCACAAACTGGGAAAGATCCCGCCCCGTGATACCCATACACGCAATGGCCCTCCCCCAAGCGCCCGAGGACAAATGTGTGGGAGCAGGAGTGAGCAGGCTAGGTCTGTGCTGACCAGTTAGGGCAAGAGGACACTGCTGATCCTGGGGCAGCAGTCCTCCAGGACTGGGTGGGACTGGGGATTTTGGCTGCAGTCCACTGGCCTTTCCTCGTTGCCCCCTCCACCGTCCTCCAGCCTTTGGGACATTGTGTCCCCACTATGTGGTCAGCTGAACCCAGCCTTTTCCTCTGGCAGGTACCTCATTCTGCTGGCCAGATGAGCTGTGGGCACCCTGGGCCTGCTATGGGGCCAGAAGAGGAATGGGCCCCAAGGAGGAGGACCGTCAAAAGTGACCCTTTGTCCAGGTCACACCAGGACACCTGCGGTCGTGGAATGAGGGACCCGCAGTTCCTAGCTCCTGTAAAGGGCATAATGAGGTTAGCCCTAGTTGGCTCGTTCTGCAATAACAACAGCCTGCACAATTCTCAGCAATAGGCGCTGATCATCTCCAGCCTTTCTTGTACCTGATGCCCTCATGGATAAAAAGATAAAAGCTTTTGCCTTCGGGGTCCGCGGGTCGTCCCAGTCCCAGGCTGGCCAGATGCATAGGATACTGCACCCGGATAGTGGGTGGCGGTGGTCCTCTTTCATCCAGTCCCCAGGGTCGTGGTCTCAAGCCTGAAGCCGTGAGAGCATTGAGTGGAGGGCCTCAGACTGAGGCGAAGTGGAGGACTTAACGAGGACGTGGTCAGGACACCAGGTCACTTCGCGTATTTGCCCACTCTGGTTACCACGGGGCCACCCCGAGTTTCAGGACGGCGGGTACCCCGACTGTTGCGTTACTGGTCTCAACGCCCCCTGCTGGCCGAGAGATTTGGGGAGGCAGAAGCTCCAGCTTAGTTTGCTAAGCTTCTGGCCCAGGTGTGCACCCTCTTTGTCCTGCCTTTTTCTGCAATGCACCAACGACCCCAGCTCCAGTCTTCTGTTGTGTTCTCAGGCGATCCCATCCCCCCCGTCCCTGTAGGTGCTTTGGCTCTTCTTTGAGGAGCTTGAGATCAACAGGAAAGGCAGCTTCAAGGAGAGCCAGTTGGAGAGAGCTCCCATCTTAGGGTTGGGGGGCCTGAGGCAGGAGGGCCAAGGGCTATGGGCTTTGCCCAGCCACAGAATGAGCATGGTTGCAGTGGTCACAAGCTGAACCGCCAAGGCCTGCTCAGGGCAGAGCAGGCTCTGTTTCTTTCAGCTAGTTGACTTTTTTTTTTTTTTTTTTTTTTTTTTTTGGCAAATTCTTCCTAAACCAATACTCTGAGTCATTTTAAACAGTTCAGAGAATTAAATAGAAACCTAATAAAATCTGCAAAAGGTATTTTTAAAACAACTTCGTTAGGGTGTGATTTACATTCTATAAAAATCCACCGGCTTTGAGCAGTTTCAGAAGTCCGCCCACAATTCTATGCTTTTAGTAAATTTATCTAGCTATGTATCCATCAGCATATCTCGTTTTAGAACATTTCCATCCCCTTCAAGGGCTCTCAGACCCCGCAGATGTCACTTCCTCTTCCCACTGTCAGCCTGCTTGCTTGCTTTATAGATTTGCCTTTTCTGGACATTTCGTTTGGATGGAGTCTCACAACTTGTTGAGTTTAGTCTCTGGCAGCTCTCTCCCAGGAGGTCATTTTGAGGTTTGCCCGCACTGTGGAGGCAGTAGTTACTTTGTTTCCTTGAAGGGCTAACCCATCCTTCCTTTCCTCCTCAGCTGAGGCCTATTCCAGGGGTTTCTGCACTTGGTTGTGATGAATGTAGCTATGGTAGAGATTTGTGGATTGGTCTTTATGTGGACATACATTTTTCTCAGGTAGATACAAAGACAACAAACAACAACAAAAGGCAAGAATTGCTGGGTCACATGGCAAGTTTATTAATGTCTGGAGAAATGGATTACACATTATTTTACGTTCCCGTCAGCATGCTCTAAGAGAGCTGCTGTTTCCACATCCAGCTGTTTCCACAGCTTGCTACTATACTCCTTTGTTTGTTTGTTTGTTTTGTTTATTTATCTAAATGTAGGAGTCATGTTAGAAGAGGGCTTCAGATCCCATTACAGATGGTTGTGAGCCACTATGTGGTTGCTGGAAATTGAACTCAGGACCTCTGGAAAAGCAACCAGTGCTCTTAACCTCTGAGCCTCCTCACCAGCTTCTACTGTACTCCTTTTGATGGGCCATCCTAGTTGGTTGGAGTGACACTTTGAGTATCAATTCGGGTATCCCACATAGCCAAACACCAGTGATATAAGCACAATTTTTTTTGTGCTTAAAAATATCTATGTCTTTTTTTTCCCCTTGCTATTGTTTTGAGACGTGGTTTTGTGTAGCACATATTAGACTTGAATTCAACATTTAACTAAGGACAACTTTAAATTCCTGATCTTCCTGCCTCATCCTTCTGAGTCAGCCCTGAGGATTTCAGAAATGTACCACCATGCTTGGCTCCACTCATGTATCTTCTTTGTTACAATGTCTGGGCAGATGTTTCAACTCTTTACTTGGATCCTATGTCTTGTGTGTATCCTATGTATGTATATGTGGTATATATGTGTATGATGTGGCATGTGCATGCACATGTGTGTATGTGTGTGTGTTATACAAGCTTACTCATGCATGCATACATGTGTAGAAGCCAAAGGTCAATGTAAGTATCTTTTTTTCGTAAGTTTGTTTTTCCAGGCAGGGTTTTTCTGTTTATAGCTCGGCTGTTCTGGAGCTGGCTCTATAGACGAGGTTGAGATCTGCCTGGTATCTTTGTCAGAAATCAGCTGACCGTTTGTAGATGCTTCATCCGTGTGTTAGGCCTTTATCACTGCAGCTTTATAGTAAGTTTTGAAATTAGAGAGTGCCTGCCCTCCAACTTGTTTTTCTCTGTTGTTGAAATTGTTTTGGATATATTGGATCTGTCTTTTGCATTTTTATGTAAACTTTATGATTGGGTTACTAATTTCTACAATGAGAGATGCCTGTCCACATTTTGTACCTGGTGAATTTCCGGGAGAACTTTAACATCTCCTGGAAATGCTATATGGCATTTATTTGTTTATAAACAGCATTTTGTGTTTTTGTATAGCCCAGGTTGGCCTCCAACTTGGCACCTGAAGATGACTTTGAACTTCTGATCTCTGCCTCTCTCTAAGTCCTGGGATAGTAGGAGCACACCACTATATCTGTTTTTAGGTAGGGCTGGGAACAAACCCAGGGCTTCCTGCATGCAAGGCAAACGCTCTACCAATTGAGCTCCATCCCCAGGCTTGCTACTTGGTTTTGTGTTTAAGCTTGCCGCCCTTTGCCCTACTGTTGTTACACTTTCTTCAGTGTATTGTATTGTTTTTGATGGTGTTGAAAATGGACTGTTTTCTCAATTTTATTTTTAGTCTGTTTAAAATCTAGCATCTAGATGCACTCTTGATCTTTATGAATTGCTCTGGTTCTGTAAGTCCCCTGTATCTTCCTGCCATCTCTTCTTATGCATCACAAACACAGAAGTGGTTGTTTTTTGTTGGAGCAGTAGTTCTCAACCTGTGGGTCGAGACCTCTTTGAGGGTCCTACATATCAGATATCCATGTTATGATTCATAACAGTAGCAAAATCATAGTTAGGAAGTAGGAACAAAATAACTTTATGGTTGAGGGGTCACCACAACATGAAGAACTGTATTAAAGGTTTATAGCGTTACGAAGGTTGGGAACTGCTGTAGGGAAAAGGAAACCCTAGGTAACTACAAAACGCTGAGTGCTTTGTTTATTTTTAAAGATCAAAGAAAACTTCCACAAATAGAATCTACAGTTCAGGAGATTTGAAGGCAAAAGAGTAAAGATGCTCAAAAAGGGTGATTTATATATTTAAAACAAAGCTGTCAAAATTCCATCAAGATTTTTCTTAAAATTGCTTATTGTGTGTATGCATGATGCATGTGTGTGGGTACATGTGCCTTGGTGCCCATGTGGCTGTCAGGGGACAACTTCATAATGTCAATTCCTTCCTCCCATCTATATGTGGGTTTGGAGATGGATCTCAGGTCACTCTACCTATCAAGTCATCTTTCTTTTTTTTTTTTTTTGGTTTTTCGAGACAGGGTTTCTCTGTGTAGTCCTGGCTGTCCTGGAACTCACTCTGTAGACCAGGCTGGCCTCGAACTCAGAAATCCGCCTGCCTCTGCCTCCCAAGTGCTGGGATTAAAGGCGTGTGCCACCACCGCCAGCTCAAGTCATCTTTCTAACACAAAGTACTAACATAAGATAACACAAATCTAGCAAGATTTGTTTGTTTTGTTTAGATACAGGTCTCATGTAGCCCAGGCTAGACGGGACTTTGACATATAGGTGAGGCTGGCCTTGAACTCATAATCGTCCTGCCTTCTGTCTCTGCTTTCCAAGTGCTATGTGTATATTACCATGCCTGTCTCTAGTAGTATCTTTAGCGAAAACATAGACAAACTGATTCTAAAATGTACATGGAAGGAACAGAACTAGAAAAACTAAAATTGTGGTGGTTTGAATAAGAGTGACCTTAAAAACTCATAATTTGAAAGCTTAGTCGTTAAGGCACTACTTCACACGCATTAGGAGGTGTGGCTTTGTTGGAGAAAGTGTGTCACTCAGGGAGGGCTTTGATGTTTCAAAGCCCAAGCCAGGTCCAGAGTCTCTCTGTCCCTGCTGCCTGCTGCGTTGGATGCTGCTCTCTCAGCTACCATGTCTGCCTGAATGCTTCCCACCATGAGGATAATGGACTAACCTCTGAAACTATAAGCGAGCCCCAATTAAATGCTTTCTTTTATAAGAATTGCCTGGGTCATGGTGTCTCTTCACAGCAATAGAACACCAGACTAAGGCAAACACCAGATCTGAGTTAAGAGGCTGCCATGGTGGGAGTTGAGCCTGCAATCCCAGCACCCAGAGGCAGAAGGAACATCTCAAATTTGTAGTCAGTTAGCCACAGTGAGTTTTATGCCAGTCAGAGATTCACAGTGTGGTCCTGTCTTTAAAAGATAGTGGCAGGCCTCATCCTGCCTTGTTTGTGATGATGTGTGGTGAAGGGAAAATGACAGGGGTAAGGATCAGCAGAACACGAGAGATGGTCTAGAAACAGACCCGAGGCAATGTAGTTATGTCCTCCGAGCATATGCAAGTGCATGCTAGTGAGGAAGCGCTCCACTGCTCAGCGGCACTAAATTATCTGGGAAAAGCAAGATGAGCTTGCTGGGGGGAGGGGAGGGTAGACTTTAGTGCTCTGCACATAGACAGATGCAAGAGACCTAACTCCTTCATGTATGGGGACCAGAGGACCCAGATGTGAGTGGCCAGGGAGCCCAAGCTCAGAGGCCTGGAAAACTCCGTGGGGTCCCACGCATGGGGTCACCCGGCAAGTCTGAGTAAACAATGAAGAAGACAGGTGAGCAGGCAGTTTCTCTGAGTGTGTCTGAAGGGGCTCTATGCGGTCAGTCGAGGCCCTTCTTCCCTAGTGAAAGAAGCTGGGATTACCAGATGCTCTGGTCCTGGGAACTTGAGGCAGAAATCAGGCTCCTAACTTTCACTTGGCCCTAAGCCCTGAGGTTGTATTCCTGGCTGCCTCCCTTAATCACGAAGGTTGAGGCCCAGGGGAGACTTTGCCCTTCCCCCATAGCAGATGTGACCCCTTCCCCTGACTCAGAGGATTCAGGAGCCTAGCCCTGTCTGCTCCCAGGCGATAGTCACCTCCTCTGTGCTCCGGGATGAGTCTCAGGTCTCAGGTCGCAGGAACCGCCCTGCAGCTGCTGCTGGTCTCCACCTGTGCACTGCTGCCCCAGGGGAACTGTGAACCTGCTCCAGTAGGCCCGGGGGACAGGGACACGGTGGAAACCAGACCTCCATTTGGGAAGAGTGGGGCTAGGGGCATGTTTGTGCCAGCTCCTGGCTGGTCCCCCAGGGGACCCTTCTGCTTGGAGCTAAGATGCATCTGCCCAAGACTGCTAACTATGGTTTCACAGGGAGGCAGGTGATCTAATTCAACTCCATCCCAGAAGCCCTTCTTTAAGGTCATTTCACCTTGTTCCAGGCGAGGAGTACCTTGCCTCCGCACCTCTTCCCCGGCCCCCACATTGCAGTGGCTTAGATTCTCACTGAGCCACCATTTCTGGCTCCCCAAAGCCAGTTCTTACATCCTGCATGTGGCCCTGCAACCTCCAGGCACTGTGCCCACGCGAGGCTCCACCCACAGCCACAGAACAGCTCCCACTTCTCTGCAATCTCCTAGGCCCGATCCTTGGGTCTGCTTCTCGACCTGTGAAACTCACAACCCCACCGCCTCTACAGGTGCTCCACGATCTTTGTGTCTTGTCCTTACACATCCTTGGCGCCAATGAAACGCAAAAATAAGCTTACTCTCATTTATTTACGTGGCGCGGGTAGGGGGCGGTTTGCTGGGTAGAGGACCAGAGATTCACGTCAAAGGATCCTCAGCCTTACAATGCAATGTTTAAACGGAATCAGGGCAGAGCTTTAGAAAAAAGAAGCAATTACAATCTATTAACTTTCAACATGATAAGCAACAGTTTAAAACCGCCATTAAAATAACCAGAATTCTATTTGGACGCTGTATTGATTCAGGATGACTCCAGAAGAGGCTAGGGGCTGGGCCAGGGGGCAGGCTCATGGGACGTGGTTCTCCATCCTGCCTAAAGACTGAGCCTAAAGCTCTCGCCTTCTGCCAGCCCTACAGCTCGGACTCCCAGAAGCTCCGGGTTTCTGTGCCCTTTCCACCCTCCCCAGGCCTCTCCAGGTGGCATCTTTGTAAAGCTCCACTTGGTAGGATGTGTCTTCACTCCACTTGCCTGTCAGTACCAGGACACAGCCTGACCGACTGCTCCTGCTCCTTGTTTTTGGTTCTTTACGCTCGGGCTGAGCCAGCCTGGCTCCCTGGGCTGGAGGCTGGGGCCCAGGAGCTCTCCTTGGGGTTTTTGCCCAGCAGCTCTTCCCATGGTGCCAGGACAGGATTCCTTGGCCTTCCTGCCTGTACTTTGGATTTGTTTTTTTTTTTGTTTTTTGTTTTTTGTTTTTTTTTTTTTTTTTTTTCTTTTTTTCGAGACAGGGTTTCTCTGTATAGCCCTGGCTGTCCTGGAACTCACTCTGTAGACCAGGCTGGCCTCGAACTCAGAAATCCACTTGCCTCTGCCTCCCAAGTGCTGGGATTAAAGGCGTGCGCCACCACTTCCTGGCCTGCCTGTACTTTGGAAACCCTTTGTTCCGATGATGGGTTGAGATGCCATCTCCCAGGTGTTCTGATCAAAGGCCCCGGCTCTTCCTGGCTTCTCCTCTAGAGTTGAAAAAAAGTGGCATCAAGCTGGGGGTGGGGGGGATGGGTGTGGTTAACACAGACCATTAATTCTAACACTTGGGAAACAGAGACAGGAGGATTACTGTTAGAGACCAGCCTGCTTTACATATTGAGTTCCAGGACAAACAAGGCTACAGAATGACCATGTCTCAATGGAGAACTCCCCCTCAAAAAAACAAAACAAAACAAAACCAAAAACAAAAAACCAAAAAACATTAAAATCAACATGTGAAATAACCCAACTTGTAGGGAGACCTTCCTCACCCTGGCATCGTCCAACCAACAAAGTGTGCTTGAAACAAAGGCTGCAAAATACAAAAGTTGAGGGACCATCTACTTGTAGCCAGATGGATGCTTTGGGGGATTTCCTCAGCTTACCAGCTCACTTGCATACTTGGGAGTGTCTCTTTTCTCTCTTCTCTTCTCTTCTCTTCTCTTCTCTTCTCTTCTCTTCTCTTCTCTTCTCTTCTCTTCTCTTTTTTTTCTCTTCTTTCTCTCTGTCTCACACACTCTCTCCTCTCTCTCTCTTTCTCTCTCACACATACTCTCTCCCCCTTCCTCTCTTTCCTTTCTCTCTCTCTCTCTCTTTCTTTCTTTCTTTCTTTCTCTTCTCTCTCACACATACTCTCCCCCTGGCCCCATCACACAGGCCTGAGTTTTCCTCAGAGCCTCCACCATGATGTTGTTTGTCCATGGCATTAACTCTTCCCACACACCCCTGCCTGCTGAGACCTGGAGTTGAGCCCACGACTGTACTGGTCAACTACTTCAGCGCCATCTCTGTTGAACCAGACTGGAAAAAGAAAGAAAAGTAAGAAGCCACAGGTATCAATGCAAGCCTTTAGTCCAGGAGTTCTCAGCCCGTGAGTTGCGACCCCTTTGGCAAACTCTATCCCCGCCCCAAAATATTTTCATTACAATTCATAACAGTAGCAAAATTACAGCTATATGAATGTGATTTTTTTTTTTTAAAAGCCTCATTGTTTTAAACAGAGGAAGTGCTAGTTTTGTCTCAGGGCTAATGATTTTGGTCATAAAAGAAATTTAATAACCTGCAGCCAAGGAGATGGTTCAGTGGTTAAGAGCATGAACTGCTCTTGCAGAAGACCTGAATTTGCTTCCCGGTGTCCATCCTGGATGTCTCACAATCATGTCACAACCTTCCCAGCTTGCATCCTGGAACCATGAAGAAAGGACACACAACAGCACAGGAGAGCTGGGGTCAAGGTGGAGCAGTACCTACTCCTGCCAGAAACCTCAGTGTTCTTGTTGTGTCTAGCACAGCGGGGACCAGCTAGCCAGCAGGAGGTGTCTGCAGTGAGCACTGTAAACACACAAGAGGAAGCAGAGGGGCTCGTTTCTGTACACACTCATCAAGTGTCCATAACACTCATGCTTGGACCAGACGAGGAAGGCTTTGTTTTCTGAGCCTGGTCCACAGGGTGAGTGGCTTTGCCAGATTCCCATAGGTTGATGCCTCCGTCCTTGTCATTCATGGCTGTGTCCCTGTCAACAATATGATTCATCCAGGGCGTTCTCCACTCCCAGGCACAGACCCACAAGCAGACAGTACATATGCACATGATCAAAACCAAAATATTTAGGGCTGGAGAGATGGCTTAGTAGTTAAGAGTACATATTGTTCTTGCACAGGACATAAGTTCAATTCCGAGCACCCAAATCAGGCAGCTCACAACCGTCTGTAACGCCAGCTCCAGGGGATCTGACCTCCTCATGCATAGACATACACACATGTACACATAAATGATAAAATTATTTTAAAAATAAAATATTTAAAAATTGATAACTTACAATCTTCTAACATCATTCCCATTCATTTCTATTTTTGGAATAATCTTTACTCTACCAAACAAAATCCTTTTTTATCCAAAGCATTTTTCATTAAACTTTTTTTTTTTTACTAAAAATATAACATACATAAAGCCTTTATATTTTTCTTATAATTTTCTTTACTTGATAGTCTTTTTTTTTTTTTTTTTTTTTTTTTTTTTTTTTTTTTTTTTTTTT
>JADRCD010219980.1:14221-27416 GCA_019843815.1 Montemys delectorum
GGATTTCTGAGTTCGAGGCTAGCCTGGTCTACAGTGTGAGTTCCAGGACAGACAGGCTACACAGACAAACCCTGTCTCAAAAAACCAAAAAAAAAGAAAACCCAAGAGATGGTAATTAGACCATAGAAAACATATAAATGGCATCTTAAATATCTAACAGTTATAAACACAGATATGACAGATAATATTCCTTTTTATCTTGGTAGTAAGCATGTTAATCATTTAACAAATATTTTACCTAAACTCTCTCTTATTTTTTATTTTATTTTATTTTATTTTGGTCTTTTGGAGACAGAGTTTCTCTGTGTAGCCCTGGCTGTCCTGGAACTCACTCTGTAGACCAGGCTGGCCTCGAACTCAGAAATCCTCTGGCCTCTGCCTCCCAAGTGCTAGGATTAAAGGCGTGTGCCACCACCTCCCCCGCCCCCCTTAAGAAAAGCAGAGATGAGTAATTGCCCCAAGTAGAATATTGTGAATATTGATATAATGTAACACATTGAATATATCTACAGGCCTTTAATCCCAGCACTTGGGAGGCAGAGGCAGGCAGATCTCTTAGTTGGAGGCCATCCTGGTCTACAGAGTGAGTTCCAGGGCAGCCAGAGATACTCAGAGATGCCCTCCTCCTGGGAAAAACAAACAAACAAAAACAAAGGGTGGAGTATGGGGAGAGAAAAACAAAAACAAACCCTCTGTAAACTCCAAAATGTCTTTGGAAGCCTTGAATCAGTTTTTTTTTTTTTTTTTTTTTTGTTGTTGTTGTTTTTAAAAGAGACTAAACAAATTAGAGTTGTATCTTATATTGGCTTGGCTAAGATACTAGCCTTGAAAAACTTATTTTGTTTTTTAAGGTTGCAGTAGTAGCTAAAAACATCCTTAAAAAATGCTTAAAATGTTCATACATAGAAAATATACTTAAAAGCACAGAAATAACCATCTCTGGGATAAGAAGTTTGACATCTCAGGGTGAATTAATGATTATGATAAAATCGTACCCGAAGCTGGAGTAGTCATTTCTTAAAATTAATTTATTCCCATAAGCAATAGCAACCATCTCATAGAACCAGAATCCAGGATCAATTGACCAGAAGTGTATAATTGTGTGTATCTTATCTTTTCAAAATGATTTTAAAATTTAAATGTTAAAAACTCATGTTCATCCTTCACAGAAAGATCTGGGACCATTAGCCACCTCCTCTTGTGTCCCCAGAGTGGTCACGTTGATTTACTGTCTTCCTTTTTCTTACTTACTTTGCTACTTGAATTGGTGTACTAGACAGGTGGCGTGGCTCAGCTGGCTCAGTCTGCTGGAGCAGCTGGGTTAGGACTTTGTTTTTCCCTTAAAAATTTCAGTTTTACTGTGAGCTAAAGGAGCACTGAGCCAATGTAAAAACGTTAGTTTACATGAGCACTTACTTAAAAGCCAATTTAGTACTGAGCAAATGTTAAAAAAAAAAAAAAAAATCGGGCAGTGGTGGAGCACGCCTTTAATCCCAGCACTTAGGAGGCAGAGGCAGGTGGATTTCTGAGTTCGAGGCCAACCTGGTCTACAGAGTGAGTTCTAGGACAGCCAAGGCTACACAGAGAAACCTTGTCTTGAAAAACAAAACAAAACAGCAAAAAAAATAAGCACATGTGCTTACATATGGATGTTTATGAAGCAAAATTTTGAATATTTGTGTCTGTTGGGACTCTCTCCCAGAATCCCACAAAGGCTGAGATGTGGGTCTCTGAGAGGCCTTTGGACTCACCCTTTACCTAGCCCCTCAGTGTGACAGACCTTCATCCTTCCCTTAGCTTCTTAACATATAGGGGTACTAGCCCAAGGCCTAAGACTCAGTGGTCATTTAGAAAACAGTGCAGGCCGGTCCCTGAGGACTTCAGTGCCTTCCTCTCCTTGTGGCCTCTATGTGTTGCTCCTTGAAGCTCCCAGATGGCTTACCTACTCAGTGAAAATCAATTGAACATTTGTTCTGTGCTGTTAAGGAGTCAGGCCATGTGACTAAACATGTATAGAGACCAACCCCGCCTCTCCTCTAACCCCGCCTCTCCCCTAAAGAGCTCATCATCCAATCTTAGAACTCCTCGACTGTATTTTTGCATGGCTCTTCTTGTATAACAGCAAGAGAAAACAACACTCCTGTCAGAAGTGTGAGGCTGTAAATTCACGGGGTGGTTCAAAGAGGAAAGGCTTTGCAAGAAGATGAGTCTGCACGAACCGCCTTTTAGGTGGGTCAGCTCCTACATGGACAGGGAACATCCACAGAGGTGGGGAAGAAACCTGACATTCAGGGGAACCTTGTGCTGGACACTGGCCTACAAAGACAAGGTCGACAAGGAACAGATCGTGCCTAGACTAAAAACGGACTCTCCCTAGAAAATGGAGACCCTGGCTTTCTGCTAGGTGCCAAGTCACATTGGAAAATAAAAGCCAGGTCTGGCCAGGTGTGGTGGCATCACATACCTTTATAGTCCCAGCACTCAGAAGGCAGGAAAAGGGAGTTCAAGACAGTCAGGGCCACATAGAGAAACCCTGTCTCAAACAAACAAACAAATGAACAAACAAATGAAGAAAGAAAGATAAAAGAAAAAAAAAGTCAGTTCTGGGTCTGGAGAGATGGCTCAGTGGGTAAAGAGCACCGACTGCTCTTCTGAAGGTCCTGAGTTCAAACCCCAGCAACCACATGGTGGCTCACAACCATCCTTAACAAGATCGGACACCCTCTTTCGGAGTGTCTGAAGACAACTACAGTGTACTTACATGTAAATTTTTTTTTTTTTTTTTTAAAAAGTCAGATCTGTCCCACTTTTGGATGTTGCAACTGGCACTAAGTTGGTTACATCTTTCACCCCGAAGGCACTCTCAGCCCAAGGCCTTATGTCCTCTTTCTTCCTGGGTAGGACTGGGACGCCCCGCTCCCACCTCTGACCCTGGGAGGCCACAGAGAAAGGCGGACTTCAGTAATCTCAGGATGCTGGGCCTGGACATGTCTCAGCACTTGATGGGTGTTCCATAGTCATCCTAAGGGTGGAGGGCAGCAGACCAGGGGAGAACATAGAAATCTGTGTCAGGAGGGAATCCAAGAAGCATGCTAAGTGGGGGCGCTCAGGCTTGCGGGACAGAACCAGAGGCCACAGCTAGGGCCGACTGTCTGGCCTCACCCATGTCTAGGCACTCCATCCTCCTGCCAGTCCAGCTCATAGACCAGGCCTTTAATCATCTGGGTCAGACCAGCACTTGGTGGGTGGGAACCTCTGTGGTCACTGATGGAACTATACAGGGCCCTGTCGTTGAGACAAGAAAACAGGGAGGGAGCAGCCCTGCTTGCCTGTGGCCACAGTCCCAGACAAAGTCCAATACAGCCTCCATATGGAAATGTGGTTTGGCAGGGGGTGGGACTGAAGGAACTAGGAAAGCCAGCTTTGAAAGGCCTTGCTATCCTGAGCCCTCCTGTAGCTGTGTGACCCGGATTCTAGTGGAAACTGCTGTGGCTTAGGCAGAGGCCTTATAATGATCTCATAGGCAGTTTCACAGGAGTAAAGAGAAAGGCGGAGACCCCTGTGAGTCCACTCTTGTTAAGACTTTATGGCTGACTCAGACCAGGCTTATCTGCCGCTCTGAATATATCATCCAAGTGCCATGAAGAAGGGGCTGCAAGGGACCCTAGGTGAACCTTCTGAACCAAGGATAGGGCATAGAGAGAGAAAGAGCATTAGAGAGAGGACTAAAGGACCCCTCACTTCGGTCCCTTGCCATCCTCTCTCCAGGTTAGGGACAAGGGCTCTCCTTCTCAGCTCATTTTTTGTTGTCCCAACAAAATGTCACACATTTTGGAAATGTATAGAGAATAGAGTTTTATTTGGCTCATGGTTCTGGAGGTAGGAAAGTTAGAGAGAATGGGGCTAGCTAGCATCTAATGCTGGGTGTTTGGTGTGTCTGAGGGCATTGTGCTACATCATGTGGAGGGATCACATGCAGACTGAACAAGTGTGCCCGAGGGAACTTGCCTTTATAACAAAGCCATACCCAAGACAATTTAATAATCCATGAGAGGATTAATCTGTTCACAAAGGCCCTGGCAGAGGTTTCTCTCTCAGTGATGCTGCACCAGGAACCAAGTTCCCAGGACATGAACTTTTAGGGTACACATTCACACACTAACAAACTTTCAGTGTTCCCAAGACCTGGCTCTGTTCACTGTTGGGGACCCCCAGCTTGGGCAGGTGCCAGCAGCTAGGCACCCCAGCCTGAGTGCAGGGAGGACTTGGGGCTTTTCCCATGCTTGGGTGTCCATGGGCATCTGGTTCCTTTAACACCAGAGGGCTCCAAAACTGTCCTGTAATAGAATCTGAGGGATCTACCCCAAAGGTGGGCATCCCATTCATATCCCTAACCTAGCACCCATACATGGGGACCCACACAGCCAGACTTGTTGAATAAATGAATGTGTCCTGCTAGGGACTCTCCCAAGTGGGAGACACCCAGCAGCAAAGGGACGACCCTCAGAGAGGAGAGATTGTTATAGGTGCCAGAGAAGGGTCTCTCCTCTGTTTTTTTTTTTGGCTAGAGTCACCGTGGGTTAGGGGGTTAGAGATAACGGGCTTATGAATGTCTGCCCAGGGATTGAGGAGGAGGACGGGGTGCGGGCACAGGAGAGGGTGAGGCTCCATAAGAAATACCATGGTGCCAATCGCAATTTCTGTAAAATAGCTCTGTATACAAGGTCCTTCGTCTATGTGTCGGTTCCCGCAGAGACGCCATGATCTGGGGGCATCTCGGTCCGGTCTTCGTTCTCATCCTGGTCCTCGTCATGGGCTCCTCCAGCTGCCTGGCCGCCCACCTTCCCAGCGGCAGCAGAAGGCGCCCTGAGGTATCAAGGCGCCGGGAGAGGCTTGCAGGGCCAGGGCGGGGCGGGGCGGAAGCCACAGCAAACTAGGCACGGCGCTTGGAGATCACACGGAAGCCCTGCGAGGAAAGGGGTGCTGAGACCTGCCCCACTGGCCGGATGGGGAGCAACCCCCCCACCCGGTGCCCTTCCCACTGCTGCGCCCACTACCCACGGCCTCAACCCACTGTTTCCCCCTGCTCCACGTCCACTGTCCCAACCCATCCCCTTGTTCTCATTCCCCCATCCCACTGACGTGTCCATCCACTGCCCTATACCACCTATACCACTGTTCACACCGCTCTGTCGCCATCCACCGTCTCATTCCTGCTCTCACAACACGTTGCTCCGCCCACTGCACCTCCACAGCCCAATTCCACGCCCTCCTCCTATTGGCCATCACTCCTGCAACCCACTGACCCGCCCTACAGCTCCTCCTCCTCCCACCCCCAACGCCCTAACATCCCCGGCCACAGCCACTGTTTCCACCGTTGGGCTGCCCGAAGTACCATTGCCCCGTCCCTACCTCTCCACCCCACTCACTTGCTCTGAACAGTGCCAACAGTGGAGAACTACGTCTCCTGCGCCAGTCCTTTCTGCCCCGGTAAGTGTGAAGCACCGATTTACTGTCTACACTCATCGCATCCTGAGACCACATCTATTATATCCTTAAACCACGCCCACCAGCCCAACCGTCAGACTCCTCGGGCCCTTGAGACAGTGATTCTAAGGGCAGAGTGTAAAAAGGCACACTCACTTCACACCTTCACTACTCACAGAACTAAAGCCCAGTATCAGCAGGCTCCCAACCGTACTCACTTTGTGGATGCCACCCCGCCTTTACTAGCTTTCAGAAGACCCAGACAAACAGTAGCCAAGGAGTGTGTGTGTGTGTGTGTGTGTGTGTGTGTGTGTGTGGCAGGGGTGGGGGTAGGGGTGGCAGGATGGGGTAAGAGGGGGCGAAATCCAGGGTAAAGAGCACAAGGGCTGGGAATGACTCTATTTTGTCCCTCCATACCTACCTCCCATTGAACAATGCCAAGGCATAGACAGTCCCAGCTGGGAGGAATAGGCAGACTTATTCCCTGTGCTACTGTAGGGCTGGGCTTGGAACAGAACCCGAGGCACCATTCCCACTTGGGTAGGAAGCTAGACACCACTGCCAGAGTTCTATCTGGGAGGCCAAGGCAGCAGGGCATCAGAGGGCCGAGTCTAGGGCTCAGTGAATGCAAGAGGACTGCAACGTCTTCCCATCTCTAAAAGGCTTGCCTTCCCAGAGAAGATTCCTACTGGTCCTGAAACTGGCCTTTTCCTTCTAGTCTTTCTTCCAGATCCTTGCCCACCTACTGTCTTCCTGGAGGTGGTGCCCAGGGTAGACCTAGTGTCCAGGCTGTTCCAGGATACCTGAACAGGACCCTTGAAACCCCAGACCTTCCTGCCCAGGGTGGATATGAATGCTGAGTCCTGGCATGACCAAGGTGGAGGTAGGCACAGGGGACTAAGATGAAGGCAAGAGTACCCAATGGCTGTTATTGTGCAGCTGTTCAGACAGCCTATGGAGTTGGGGTTGGCTTGGGCCAAGTCCCTGTCCTATGTGTGGCCCAAGCCACTGACCTTTGGATGCCAGGCCAGGAGGTGACCAGGAACAAAGCCAAGGGTGGCAGCTCAGTGCCAGGAGCTTTGCACTTTGTAAAGTGTGTGTCCTCTTGGACAGGGTCAGGAAACAAGAATAGCCTAGCTAGCTCCAAGCCAAGGAGCCATAGCAGGGCAAATTGGCTTTAGCCACCCAGGGGTCCTAGGCCTTCCAAAAGGAGGGAGTGTAGACAGGAACACCACCAGAGAGAACCTCACTTAGTAGAGGCTGGAAAGATATACTTCAGGAGGCAGGTCCTTGGGTTTGGGGAGGCGTCCATATACGTGGCCTCCAAGCCAAACAAATGCTGGGCAGAAGACAGGAGAAACAACGCTGTAAAGTTACGGGGAGCTGACAGAGCAGAAAGCAAGGAGTGTCCTGCAGGCAGAAAGAGCAAGAGGAGAGAGACCCTGAGGTCTCAGTTCTGAGGCTTTGCCAAAGGAGGTCAGCTACAAGGTCTCCTGGGGTACAGGAGACAGAAAATTGTCCTCTGGAGTAAAGAGATCTCTAGCCCCAGTAAAGAAGAAACCACAAAGGGTTTCTCCACCCTGCCTCACCCTTGCCCTTGATCCTAAGAAGAACTGAAGGAGAGATCCTTAGAAAAGGAGATGCCACTAGGCGGTGGTGGCGCGTGCCTTTAATCCTAGCACTCGAGAGGCAGAGGCGGGCAGATTTCTGAGTTCGAGGTCAGCCTGGTCTACAGAGTGAGTTCCAGGACAGCCAAGGCTACACAGAGAAACTCTATCTCGGGGAAAAAAAAAGAAAAGAAAAGGGGATGCCAAGTCAACCTGTCTGTGGATTTGCAAGACAAAGTCTTATCTGGCTTGGGGAGAGGTAGACGCCTGAGGTGGCTCTGGTGTGAGTGGAGCAGACTTTGTTCTGTGAAGGGCGAACTCGCATCCAAGAAGGAATGCAAACAATCTCAACTAATAATTTGATAAAGAAAACAGTTCACAGTAAAATATGAGCAAGTTCTGGTAGATACTGCTGACAGAACAAGCCGGGGAAGACAATTAGAATCCCCAGACAATCAGAACTTGAGTCCCAAATTCCACGAGAGAAAATAAACCTTGAAGATGACCACAGGGTAGGTATGTGTGTGATGAATAGATGTGGGTGTGCATGTGTGTGGTCAGATATGGAACTCATGCATGCCACTGGTTAAGTCTTCTATCCACTAAGATATAACCCAACCAAAAACCCAGTAATTATACAAAAGCACAAGTCCTAGTAGTACTCTTTTGACACAGGGTTTCCTGTATCCTAGGCTGTCTTTGAACTTTTTACAAAGCTGAAGGTGACTGTGAACTTCTAATCCTCCTGCCTCAATCTCCTGGGGTTTATCTGTTGCCAGGGATTGAGGCTAACCCTGCACGCAGGGCTAGGCAAGAACTACCAATTAAGTGACACCCCCAGCCCTCAAAGGCAGAACTTCTAAACGGTGGATATTAGAACAACAGGAAGGGAAACAAAGAATCATTCAAAAGGCAACACAGAAACCAGGCAGCTCAAACAATGGGGAAGGGGATCGTGTGCAGCCACTGGGAAGGTTTAGCAAAGGCTAGCCGGAAGTCCAAGTGATAGAGAGAGAGGGTGTTTGGGGGCAAGATTTAAAGAGGTTTTAATTGACCAGTTTGACAGTGTAGTGTTGGTTGTGGTTTGTTTGTTTTTGAGACAGTTTCTCACTTAGTAGCTCTGGCTGGCCTGGAACTCACTATGTAGTCCAGGCTTCCCTTCCTTCTGTTTCAGAGTGCTAGAATTAAAGCATATGCCATCACAACCTGGCTCAGTGCACAGTTTCTAGAAACCCAAACAATCCAGGATGAATGAATAAGCCATATCCTTGGATGAATGGATTACTGGAAGGTTGACAGCCTGACAGCTTACCATAGGAAGGGACGGACAATAACGGTGTTGTTGATTTTCTCTTAATTTCTTTTTTTTTTTTTTTAACTTTTATTTAGCATGCACACATATGGGCACAACAGTCATGGCACATGTGTGGATGTCAGAGGACAACTAGAAGGCAGTTTTCTCCCTCTACTGTGAGGTTCTAGTGACTGAACCCAGGTCACCACAACGGATGGCAGGTGCCTTTACTCACCGAACAGTCCTGGCCACCCTGCGAATGCTGGCTTTCTGAAAGCAGGCAGAGCTCCGTAGGCACAATGTGCCGAGGGTGGGTTGGAAGAAGGCAGCCATTGCCTGTCTGTGGTGGTGCAGGTGAGAAACGCCAACTAGAGACCATTCAGTCACCTGAGCATGCCAGAACCTTACTGGGCAGTGCTGCCTGCGCCAAATAAAAGCATTCTACTCCGAAAGTCCGAGACACATGGACCCACACAGAAGGCAAGAGGAACAGAGGCAGGCACAGACTGGATAACGGCAGTGCTGTCTCTGTGGTAGAAGAGGCATTGCAGGGCTGAGTTGTAACTCAGCCTCAAGTAATTTGCTTAGCAGGCGTCAGGACGTGGGTTCCATCCTAGCACGAGCCCCGCCCCCTAATGCTAGTCAACTGACCACGAGAGCAACAATTCTATCAGAGGAACTTCCTTGTGCCTCAAGGCTATTAGGCTACCTGGTAGGAGGCAAAAACACAACTTTTCTTGCTTTGGAATTTGGTAAGTAGGATTTTTCAGGTACTACTAAAACATCAGTGACAGACTTAGGAACCTCTAAACCAGAAGGAGGAACATTTCTGAAATGAAAGAAATACAGATATGGCTCCGTTGTTAGAGTGCTTGCCTAGCATGCACAAAGCCCTGGGTTCAATCCCCCGATTTGCAGAAACTTAACAAGGTTATGCATACCTACAATCCTACCATTCCAGGAGACAAAGGAGAGTTTGAGTCCAGACTTAGTTACATAGGACCCTCTCTCAAAAAAGAAACAGTATAAACACCAGAGAAAGAAAGAGACCAAGGGCAGATACATGAAGGGAAATAGGTGAGATCAGGGTTGAATGTTGTGGCCATCGTGCCCCAGGGGCTCTAGCCTCCCCCCTCCCCCCGGCACCTGTGCATGTGTGGGCTCTCCTCCCACACAGCTTCAGGATGGACCCAAGGACAAATGAATATAATTGTTGCTGTGGCACGGTATCCCAACAGGCCACAGCACTCAAGTATCTCTATCCTTTTATGGCCTACCTCGGGAGGCTGATCAGCAGCCGTGGCCAGTCTGACCCTGACCTGTGGAGAAGTCAGCATATGTGCTGTTTGAGGCTACACTGTCCTGAAGCTGTGTGTTCTTCATCACTGGCTTTCAACAGAGCTCAGCTTGATATGTAAATGTAAATGTTGAATGCATATGTTGAAATAAGCTGCAAATGTTGGATTTATTTTATACAGAGAAATGTCTAGGGCAGAAGTTCTCAACTTGTGGGTCATGATTTCTACAGAAATCACATAGCAGATATCCTGCATATCAGGCATTTAGATTATGATTCATAACTAGCAAAATTACAATTACAAAGTAGCAACAAAATATTTTTATAATTGGGGGGTCACATAACATGAGGACCTGTATTAAAGGGTCAGAGCATTTGGAAGGTTGAGAACACCAGTCTAAGGCATGAGATTAGAGAAAGAAAAAAGAGAAACACAAGAAAAATTCTAATCAAAGTAAGTTTACGACTAGCAAATATAAGGTGAGAACGAACAGACTTGTTGGAAGAAACTGGCATGTGCCCAGAGATACTGATCATGCTTAGCCACTGACAAAGCAAGATGACAAAAAGAAACACACACATTTCTAAAAGGCCACAGACAAATATGACCCTACTTACAATGCTCACAAGGACATTCATGTTATTTGCTCTGAATGGGATATTTACAAAAGTTAATCGATGAGGCAGTTCAGAACAAAGGTCATATAGTGAAGTCACACAGGCAATTGGCTTCTGATCAGTAACAAGTCTGCTTAAAGGAAGTGAAGCTCCACACTAATGCATTTTTCAGGAGACCAGAGTCCAAATAGCTTAGAGTCTTAGTTATCTCTGTCAACTTTACACAGCCTAGAGTCATTTGTGAGGAGAAACTCAACTGAAGGATTGCCTAGATCAGATTAGCTTGTGGGTATGTCTGTGGGACGTTGTCTTGATTATTAATTGGTGCAGAGAGGTGAGCTGCCCGCTGTGGGCAGTGCTATTCCCTACCCAAGTGGTCCTGGTCTATGTAAGAAAGCTAGTTAAACATGAGTTGAAGAGAGAAAGCAAGCAGTATTCCTTCATGGTTTCTGCTTTCAAGTTCCTGCTTGAGTTCCTGTCCTGGCTTCCTTCAGTGATGGACTATGGCCTGGAAGTGTAAGCTGAATTAACCCTTTCCTCCTGAACTTGCTTTTGATCAGTGTTTGTTTGTCACAGCAAAACCAAAGAAACCACTGTAATGAAAGTTAAAAATGGTTGAGTTGATAGTATCCCAAACCACTGCATTATTTTTTTTCCCCAGATACAATTAAATTAGACAGGATTACAGGTGAGCTGGTCAAAAAGGGGAATGGAATGGAAAACATAATAAATATTAGGGAAGGATAATGGACAACCATGGTAAGAGGAATGTAGGATAAACTCAGACATGCTCATAGCTAAAGTCAAAAGCCAGCTCCTAGCAATATGTAAAATTAAATAGCCCCATGTGTCCCACAGCCAATACTACATATGAAAGTTGTCAGAGTAAAAGTGGAGTTGTGTCAAACTACAATAAGGAAAGGAGGAAGGAGAGGAGAAAGCAAGCGAGCTGGGGTACTGTGAGGAAGGGGTCCTTGCACAGGGTACCATATTAGGAGACTCTACTGGGACCATGACTGGGAGAGGGGGCCCTGGGACCCTTCTCAGAAAATGTTACAGCTCCTTAGTCCCTCAACTGACACTACCCATTACTGGTCATGACATAACTTCTCACTTTTCCTTTGGAACTCTTTGTCTCCTCTGTCCCCCTGGTGCCATTTATTGCAGCCTACATGCTTTCTCTGCAACATTCCTTCTAGGCAGTATCTCTGCAGAGACCTGCTTGTTATTCAGGCCAGCTCATAGTGCTTATCTGTCCACTCTTAGGATTCTGGAGCAATGCGCAAAGTCATGAGACCACCAAGAAAGAAGGACAAGCTGCAGGTGGCATGGTGGTTAGAGATGCAAAGACATTTAGAAAGTGCTACAACCAGGAAGTAGACGAGCCAGCACACAGCCAACTGTACTTTCTATGCTAAAGCCACAAACAACTGGACAGTGAAATTCCAAATATCATTCTTTAAAGCATCCAAAATTTATTTATAAAATGTATTTAGAAAAGTATCAACATATGTCAATAAGTAAAGAAAATAAATCAGGATTTCAAATGAAGCCACATTGGCATATATATATATATATTTGTGTAACATTTTCAGGACTACAACTCTAATGCTAAGTGCTAATTAGGAACTATGAGGATACTGGCAGCAGGGGAAACTCTACAGTTACTAAGTCTCCTGTATCGGAACAAATAGCATCAGGAATGATAAATCCAGAGAGGCCTGGCGATGTCTCACTTGTTTTTATTTAAATTTGTCATACAGCATATACATACTGTTACATTGTGTGCTGTACCATTGCTTTAAAAGTTTCTTAGTATTTTTAGTCAGTAACTCACTCTTAGAGGCTATATACCTAACAACAAATTCAATGAAAAATGCCTATACCCCAAATATTGCATATATCAAGTAACTAATACTTAAGTAAGCTCAACACAGAGTCAAAGTTTCCATTGTGGGGTGTCAATTTTTCCTAAAGGGGTCTACAGATTTGATACAATATCAATAAAAACCTCTAAGGTCCTTTTGAAATTGACAAGCTGATCTTGGAACTTTGCATGCAAATTTAAAACTCTCTGAAGAAAAAAGGAATAAAGTTGGGAAACTTATACAAGATCTGTTTAAAAATATAGTTAATAAAAATAGCCAGGCAGTGGTGGCACATGCCTTTAATCCCAGCACTTGGGAGGCAAGAGGCAGGTGGATTTCTGAGTTCAAGGCCAGCCTGGTCTACAGAGTGAGTTCCAGGACAGCCAAGGCTACACAGAAAAACCCTGTCTCGAAAAAACCAAACCAAACAAACAAACAAAAAACCCCAAACAAACAAAAAAATGAAGGCAACGTGGAATTGGCATAAAATAGATAAACAGACTGAAGAGCAGAAGAAATGAAATTCAGGGCTCATCCAAGAGGTTGTTTGGTTTTGTTTTTCTTTTGAGACAGGGTTTACTTTGTATCCCAGGCTGGCCTCAAACGCTCAGCAATCTTCCTGCTCCAGCCTTCCTCAAGCCCTGGGATTACAGGCATACACTATCACGTCCAGTTAAGAGTTTACTCTGTGTGTGTGTGTGTGTGTGTGTGTGTGTGTGTGTGTGCGCGCGCGCGCGTGCAGGTACAGGTATTCTTGTGGGCATGTGCAGAGGATAGAGATTGAGGTAGGGTTTCTTTTTCTATCTATTGCACTATCTTCTTTTTTTTTTTTTGGAGACTGAACCTGGGGACTAGCCAGCAAGCTCTGGGGATCCTCTGTCTTTGCTGCTCTCAGTACTGAGGTTACAGCATGTTGTGCCATGGCACCTGGCCTTTATCTTGTGCTAGACATCTGAACTCATATCCTCATGTTCATACAATGAGCACTTTATCCACTGAACCATCTCCCTACCATTCCCCTACC
>JADRCD010219981.1:0-22507 GCA_019843815.1 Montemys delectorum
TCTGGCTGTGTACAACATAAGGGTCTTGAAATCTTGCTTCTCCTATCTCAGCCTCTCTATTAGTATTGTTTATTTCATGTTTTTACACTATACTATGGTTTTCAGAACAGCTTATATATTTCAAAAGTATTTATATACCCAAGGGAGACATAGACAATTAACTTGGGAGGTGGCTTGTAGGAAAGAGAACAACAAAGAGTGAGACTGAATGCTTTGCTTGACATTTCTAGCTCTTGTCTCAAGTTTGAAGAAGAGGACTTTATAAGTTACTCTTTCTCTGAGATGAATGCTTTTCAAAATCATCACAGCCAATGAACCAGACTCTTATCCTCACCTAATGTCTGTACCACCTTCCATGCAGAACCATTATTCATTGAAACAGTTGGTGAATGACTTTATGGATAGACCATCTTAATACACACACCATTTCTTAAATGAATGTAACCTGTTCTCTGTGGGCTGAGAATAAAGTCACACACTCAAGTCAAATAGTTTTGACCATAGCAGGAAGTCTGTATCTAAAAATCATGCCTACAATTCATTCCTTGGCGCAGCAGAACTGTCAACTCTCAGCTGGCTGAGAGAACCCTATTCGTGAAACTGCGGGCAGTTTCACATTAGTATAGTCAACATTAATTACAAACAAATGACATGCTTTGATTGATACTGTGAAAACGGCTATCACACCAAAATCAAACTACAAATTCAATCTAATCCCCAGCAAAATTTCAACATAATTGTTCACAGAAATTGGAAAGCCTATCTGACTTCATATGGAAGTACACATACCAAAACAACAACAACAACAACAAAAAGCAAAATAAGATCACAAAAACAATCCTGCAAAATAAGAGATGGGCATAGCACCACCATCTCAGATCTAAAGTTGTATTACGGGGCTACAGTAATAAAACCAGCATGCTATTGGCATAGAAACAGACACACTGATCAATGGGATTACACTGAAGGCCTAGACATACATCCACATACCTATGGACAGTTGATAAAACTTATTGTTGATAAAGAAGTCAGAAGTGAACACTGGAAAAAGACAGCATCTTCAACAAGTGGGACTGGCCAAATTAGGTGACTGCATGTAGAAGCATAATGAATAGATCCATACTTACCACTGGGTAGAAACAACTCCAAATTGAGTTTTGTTCATCAGTCTAATACCAGATACACTAAATCTGATAGAAGAGGAGATGGGGCCTAGCCTTGGCAGAGGAAAAGACCTTCTGAGAAGAATACATTGGCACAGACTCTAAAACCAAAAACTAATAAATGGGACCTTGTGAAATTAAAAAACTTTTTTATGACAAAGAACACTATCATTTGGGCAAACTAACAGCCTGTAAAATAGGGAAAAAATCTTTTTACAATTATACATCTGACCAAGGGTTGGTATCTAAAATATATATATGTTAAAAAAAAAAACAGTGAAAAACAAAAAAAAAAATTTTTGGTCATCAAAAAAAAAAAAACAATTAAAAAATGTAGTGTAGAACTAGACAAAGAGATCTCAATAGATGAAACACAGTGATTAGGAAGAGCTTCAAGAAATGTTCAGCCGGGCGGTGGTGGCTCACGCCTTTAATCCCAGCAATTAGGAGGCAGAGGCAGGCAGATTTCTGAGTTTGAGGCTGTCCTGGTCTACAGAGTGAGTTCCAGGATAGCCAGAGCTACACAGAGAAACCCTGTCTCAAAAAAAAAAAAAAAGAAAAAGAAAAAGAAAAAAGAAATGATGCATAAGTATGGCCTGTCTTGACACACTCACAACTCATTTTCCAACCTCTACAATGTTTTGCCTCCAGTCTATTCTTAAGACTGAGTATTATGGCAAGTTTCTAACAACTATGGTTCTCTAAGATGTAAAATCATAAAAGGAAGTATCATTACTTCTGGCTTCTGCCTTTCTGTGTACTCCAAATATCTAGATGTACACTACACTGAAGACCCCGTGCACCTCACACATGCTACCTTCTCACCCTTTAATATGTTCATTTGTGCTTCACTTGCCTGAATCGCTATCTCCTTGTGTCTTTCCTCTTACTAAAATGCTTCGACACTATTACAAGAGTCACCTTGCAATGAAAATCATCCCCAGTGCCTTTTTTTAATTCTTCAAACCATCAGGACACTTATCTTCACCATTCCTTACATGATAATTTATCATATGTAATCATGTCATATTCCTTTCTGTGTTTTTCTTTACCCTCACCTCTGTCTATAAAATTATAAGATTTTTAGTACAATGATTATATTCATTATCTGTATGTCAGATTGGAGGCTATAATATTGGTTTGATCTTATGATCAATAAATCAATGAAAATTTGTTGAATTAAATTAAGTTGCAGCAAATGTAATTAAACATTCAGTTCAACACAAAGATAAGTGTATGGTTATTTAATATTTTAAACTTGGGAAGTGTGTCCTAACTATTCTAGCAATTATTTTAATTTTTTCCAGTTTAGTATATTTATTGTTCTTTATATGAGGTTGAATATTACGTATATCAACATTCCTCAGAGAACTGTTTATGTGTTACCTTGATCTTCACAGGAGTATGGTTATATATGTCTACCAGGTCTCCTTTTGCAGTCTGATCCAGGGTATCCACCTGTGTAAGCAAAGCCAAATGTGGAATGCCTGTGTCAAAGAGATATATAGAGATTATCCTTACATCAACACCATTTTTAAGTTAGTAAGTTATCAGTTTTGCTGCCAGTAGGTAATGGCCAACTTTATATTTAGGTAGTTTTCTACCTCCATGCTCCCTCCGCCTCACATATACACATGTACTAGAGTTTCTTTTGCATGCAATGTACCCTTCATTTTAAGCTAAGAAATGAAACTTCACTTCTTATTTTGGAAAAAACAAAATTTACCCCATATTGCCACTTGCTATTCAATCCTGTGTTGTCTTAATAGGGGCTGGAAAAAAAAACCTACAGAATATGGGACTTCTCCAAAAGAGAGAAAAACCATCATTCCTCATGAATAAGCTACTCCTACTTCATGGTATTGCCAAAAAAAGTCTTTGTCCAAGTTTTTAAACCTTTTAATTTCAGTGAGCAGGTAAGTCAATCAGTCCTTGCTTCTTAGTCATTTGTGATGAACTCTGATGAAGCCAGATTGGCACCAGAACGACCAGCTTGTGCTCCCTTCTGCCCTCCTGATGCCTTTCTCTACTAGACATCTTATATGCTGGCATTTTTCCTAAACTATCGCTATCTATATCCTAATCCTTTAAGGTCCAAAAGAAAAGATATAACACCTAGCCAAAAACTACATGACAAAATATGAGGCAGTGTGTGAACATGAACGGGGGTGGCTATTCTTCACCTTGTATAATATTTACAGTCAAAATATTCAGAAGGAGGTCCTATCCTTACATCATTTTAAGATGTTGAGGGAAACTGAATTTAAGTCATAGCTGTTGAGAGCTCACCTGGATGTAACCATGGTAATGAGCCAAAAAGACTCCCACTTGCAAGCACTGTAGCCTTTCATCTTACTCCCCAAAATTTTGCTGTAAAGTCCAGTCAGTTACCTTCAGTAGAAAAACGAAATAATACTCACCATATTTTATCAACTCTCTTCGAATTTGCTTGATCTTTTCCACTAGCTCACAAGAGAGCAGTTCAAAAGAATTGATATCAAACACAAACACCACACAGTGAATTCTGTCCTTCAGCAGTGGGTCATGGATATAGTTTGGATGGCTTGATATGATTGGTTTCATGGAATTGAACTGTAAAATATAAAAGAAGATGGAAGTTACAATATGTTTGTTTATAAATGATACTCCTGTCCTCTGCATTTGAAAATGCACAGATCCCTAATCCTAAGAGGCTAACCATAAGATTGAGAAGAATGTAATTGCACAAGTGAGTAGTGGCTCTTTTACAGAGCCTATAAAGCATCTCTGATCAAGGGATACATGATGTAGGGACTATAATGCTATAAAGTTCTCAAGAAAGTGAATAAGACTATGGCAAGATGTACTGTAAATAAAAGAAACCATGTGTATGAAAACAGAAGTCAGAGCATTCAGAAAGGAAGTAGGAATCATCACACAGTGCATTAAGAGGAGGAATGTTTCATGATGCAAACGTGCCATGAATCTTGAGCTAACAATTGTTCTGCTTGGGTGTGTCCCACAGAGAGGATGGCATAAAGACAACACAGTACCCACACAGCATCTTGACTGTAGGCCTATTCACATGACAAAAGCACAGTCTATCAATAAGCCATAGGACACACTACCATTTTCCTAAAACAGAAGGAAATACAATGATGTATATATTTTCTTTGATACTGCAAAAGAAAAGAAAGTCATAAATTTGTTATGATTTCTTAACTGAAAAACAAAGGGATTTGTTTAGATAAACAGAAAGAATATCAATTCATTAATTGATAAATCCATAAATCAAATTAAGTATGGTATTTAGATGGAATAAGTATAAACTTAAATTGGTTCTGGCTGACTGCAAAACACAGTGTAATTAGTATATATGCCCCATCCTTATATGATGTATGCCCAACATGGTATAAAAGTCTTCTAGTATTGTTATATTATATCCAGATTTGATTGTTACTTTATTACATAATATTAAATATGATTACATTAAATTAGGTGGCTTACACTAATAATGGAGTCTGTTCTGAGGGTACTGTGTAAGATGAAGAAATTAGTTGATACAATATTTTATCAACCCTATTGTTTGAGAATAAGAATTCTCAAATTTGAAGGAAGTCAGTAAAATATAATTAGAAAAAAATTAAATTAAGATTCTCAAGTTTAGATTTTTCTCTCCCATGACTTTCTAAGATGAGACTGGTTGGGAGGCTCAGGCTGCAGAAGGGCCAGGGTAGCTGGGACAGGATACTTTCTACCTCCATCTACAACTAGGAGGGATGGCACATCCACAACCTTCTGCACACCTTTTCCACAAGCAGAGAGCTTCTCTCCAGGGAGTGCTGTGACCCTGGGTCTCAGGCAAGATCTCCCCATTTTCTCTCTGGTGAATTTCTAAGGTGAGACCTGCTGAGAGGAACAGGCCACAGAAACTGCAGCCTTCATTCATCCACCTGCACCAAGTGGGACAGCTGATCCACAGCCCTCTGTACATGAGTCTTACCAGGGTAGAGCTGATCTCCCAGAAGTGCTGACAGGCTTAGAGACCCATAGAAGGGACAAGCTCCAGCCAGAAACAGCAAAAACATCTAACAGCAGAGATAGCTAAAAGCAAATGCAGGAATCTTACCAACAGATAATAACAAAACCTACTACTCCCATCACAACAAGTCCTGGATACCCCAACACACTGGAAAAGAAAGATTTGGATCAAAAACCATATTTCATGATGATGATAGAGGAATTTAAGAAGGACATAAATAACTCCCTTAAAGAAATACAGGAGAACACAGGTAAACAGGTACAAACCCTTGAAGAGGAAACACAAAAATCCCTTAAAGAATTACAGGAGAACACAAGTAAATAAGTAGAAGCCCTTAAAGAGGAAACACAAGAATCCCTTAAAGAATTACAGTAAAACACAAAAAAACAGGTGAAGGAATTGAACAAAACCATCCAGGACCTAAAAATGGAAGTAGAAACAATTAAAAAATCACAAAGAGAGACAATTCGTAAGATAGAAAACCTTGGAAAGAAGTCAGAAGTCATAAATGCAAGCATCACCAACAGAATACAAGAGATAGAAGTGAGAATCTCAGGGACAGAAGATACCATAGAAAACATTGACACAACAGTCAAAGAAAATGCAAAAAGCAAAAAGATCCTAACCCAAAACATCCAGGAAATCCAGGACACAATGAGAAGATCAAACTTAAGAATAATAGGTATAGAAGAGAGTGAAGACTTCCAACTTAAAGGGCCAGTAAATATCTTCAACAAAATTATAGAAGAAAATTTCCAAACCTAAAATAAGAGATGCCCATGAACATAGAAGAAGCTCCAAATAGTTCAGACCAGAAAAGAAATTCCTCCCACCACATAATAGTCAAAACACCAAATGCACAAAACAAATATTAAAAGCAGTGAGGGAAAAATGTCAAGTAACATGTAAAGGCAGACCTATCAGAATTACACTAGACTTCTCGACAGAGACTATGAAAGCCAGAAGATCCTGGGCTTATGTCATGCAGACCTTAAGAGAACACAAATGCCAGCCCAGGTTATGATACCCAGCAAACTCTCAATTACCATAGATGGAGAAACCAAAGTATTCCATGACAAAAACAAATTTACACAGTATCTTTCCACAAATCCAGCCCTTCACAGGATAATAAATGGAAAACTGCAACAGAAGGAGGGAAACTACAACCTAGAAAAAGCAAGAAAGTAATCTTCCAACAAAACTAAAAGAAGATAGTCACATGAGCACAATTCCAACTTTAACAACAAAAATAACAGGAAGCAACAATTACATTTCCTTAATCTCAATGGACACAATTCCCAAATAAAAAAAAAAAAAACATAGGCTATCAGACTGGGTATATAAAGAGAACCCAACATTTTGTTGCATTCAGGAAACCCGCCTCAGTGACAAAGACAGACACTACCTCAGAATGAAAGGCTGGAAAACAATTTTCCAAGCCAATGGTCGAATAAAATTGACTTTCAACTTAAATTGATCAGAAAAGGTAAGGAGAGACACTTCATACTCATCAAAGGTTAGATCTACCAAGATGAACTCTCAATTCTGAACCTCTATGCTCCAAATGCAAGGACATCTACCTTCATAAAAGAAACTTTACTAAAGCTCAAAGCACACATAGCACCACACACAATAATAATGGGAGACTTCAACACCCCACTCTCTGCAATGGACAGATCATGGAAACAGAAACTAAACAAAGACACAGTGACACTAACAGAAGTTATGAAACAAATGGATTTAACAGATATCTATAGAACTTTTCATCCTAAAGCAAAAGGATATACCTTCTTCTCAGCACCTCAAAGTACCTTCTCCAAAATTGACCCTATAATCAGTCACAAATCAGGCCTCAACAAATACAAGAAGATTGAAATAATTCCTTGTATCCTGTCAGATCACCATGGACTAAGGCTGCTCCTCAATAACAACATAAATAATAGAAAGCCCACATACACTTTGAAGCTCAACAACACTCTATTCAATGATAACCTGATCAAGGAAGAACTAAACAAAGAAATTACAGTTGTTCTAGAATTTAATGAAAATGAAGCCACAATATACCCAAACTTATGGGACACTATGAAAGCAGTCCTAAGAGGAAAACTCATAACTCTAAGTGCTTCCAAAAAGAAACTGGAAAGAGCAAACACCAGCAATTAGACAGCACATCTCAAAGCTCTAGAACAAAAAGAAGCAAAGTCATCAAACAGGAGTCAACAGCAGGAAATAATCAAACTCAGTGCTGAAATCAACCAAATGGAAACAAAAAGAACTATACAAAGAATCAACCAAACCTGGAGCTGGTTCTTTGAAAAAAATCAATAAAATAGATAAACCCTTAGCCAGACTAATGAGAGGGCACAAGACAGTATCCTAATTAACAAGATTAGAATTCAAAAATTCAAAAATAGGAAATCCAAAAAATCATGACATCCTATTACAAACATCTATACTCAACAAAACTGGATAACCTCAATGAAATGGACAATTTTCTAGACAGATACCAGGTACCAAAGTTAAATCAAGATCAGATAAGTGATCTAAACAGTATCATATCCACTAATGAAACAGAAAGTATCATTAATAGCCTCCCAAACAAAAAAAAAGCCCAGGACTAGATGTTAGTGCAGAGTTTTATCAGACGTTCAAAGAAGACCTAACACCAATACTTCTCAAACTATTCCACAAAATAGAAACAGAAGGTATTCTACGCAATTCATTCTATGAAGCTACAATTACTCTGATACCTAAACCACACAAAGACCTAACAAAGAAAGAAAATTTCAGACCAATTTCCCTTATGAATATCGATGCAAAAATACTCAATAAAATTCTTACAAACTGAATACAAGAACACATAAAAACAACCATCCATTATGATCAAGTAGGCTTCATCCCAGGAATGCAAGGATGGTTCAATATACAGAAATCCATCAATGTAATCCACTACATAAACAAATTCAAAGAAAAAGATCATATGATCAGCTATTGGATGCTGAGAAAGCATTTGACACAATCAAACACCCCTTCATGATAAAAGTCTTGGAAAGATCAGGAATTCAAGGCCCATACCTAAACATTAAAAGCAATATATAGCAAACCAGTAGCCAACGTCAAACTAAATGGAGAGAAACTTGAAGCAATCCCACTAAAATCAGGGACTAGACAAGGCTGCCCACTCTCTCCCTACCTGTTTAATATTGTACTTGAAGTCCTAGCCAGAACAATTAGACAACCAAAGGAGATCAAAGGGATATGAATTGGAAAGGAAGAAGTCAAATTACCACTATTGGCTGATGATATGCTAGTATACTTAGGTGACCCCAAAAATTCTACCACAGAGCTCCTAAACCTGATAAACAACTTCAGCAAAGTAGCTGGATATAAAATTAACTCAAGCAAATCAGTGGCCTTCCTCTACACAAAGGATAAACAGACTGAGAAAGAAATTAAGGAAACCACATCCTTCACAATAGCTACAAATAATATAAAATACCTTGGTATGACTCTAACTAAGCAAGTAAAAGATCTGTTTGACAAGAACTTCAAGTCTCTGAAGAAGGAAATCGAAGAAGATCTCAGAAGATGGAAAGATCTCCCATGATCATGGATTGGTAGGATTAATAAAGTAAAAATGGCCATCTTGCCAAAGGCAATCTACAGATTCAATGCAATCCCCATCAAAATTCGAACTCAATTCTTCACAGACTTGGAAAGAGCAATTTGCAAATTCATCTGGAATAACGAAAAACCTAGGATAGTAAAAGCTCTTCTCAACAATAAAAGGACTTCTGGTGGAATAACCATCCCTGAACTTAAGCTGTATTACAGAGCAATTGTGATTAAAAAAAAAAAAACTGCATGGTATTGGTACAGTGACAGCAGGTAGATCAATGGAATAGAATCGAAGACCCAGAAATGAACCCACACACTTGATCTTTGACAAAGGAGTTAAAACCATCCAGTGGAAAAAAGATAGTATTTTCAACAAATAGTGCTGGTTCAACTGGCAGTTGGCATGTTGAAGAATGCAAATTGATCCACTCCTATCTCCTTGTACAAAGCTCAAGTCCAAGTGGATCAAAGACCTTCACATAAAACCAGATACACTGAAACTAATAGAAAAGAAAGTGGGGAAGAGCCTCAAACACATGGGCACAGGGGAAATTTCCTGATCAGAACCACAATAGCTTATGCTCTAAGATCAAGAATTGGCAAATGGGACCTCATGAAATTACAAAGCTTCTATAAAGCAAAGGACATTGTCAATAGGACAAAAAGGCAAGCAACAGATTAGGAAAAGATCTTTACGGATCCTATATCTGATAGAGGTCTAATATCCAATATATACAAAGAACTCAAGAAGTTAGACTCCAGAGAATCAAATAACCTATTTAAAAATGGGGTACAGAGCTAAACAAAGAATTCTCAACTGAGAAATACTGAATATCTGAGAAGCACCTAAAGAAATGTTCAACATCCTTAGTCATCAGGGAAATGAAAATTAGAACAACCTTGAGATTGCACCTTACACCGGTCAAAATGACTAAGATAAAAAAATCAGGTGACAGCAGATGCTGGAGAGGTTGTGGAAAAAGAGGAACACTCCTTGGTTGCTGGTGGGATTGCAAGCTGGTACAACCACTCTGGAAATCAGTTTGGCGGCTCCTCTGGGAACTGGACATAGTAATACCAGAGGACCCAGCTATATCACTCCTGGGCATATACCCAGAAGATGATCCAACATGTAATAAGGACACATGCTCCACTATGTTCATAGCAGCCTTATTTATAATAGCCAGAAACTGGAAACAACCCAGATGTCTCTCAAGTGAGGAATGGATACAGAAAATGTGGTACATCTACACAATGGAGTACTACTCAGCTATTAAAAACAATGAATTTATGACATTCTTAGGGAAATGGATGGATCTAGAGAATATCATCCTGAATGAGGTAATCCAATCACAAAAGAACACACATGGCATGCATTCTCTGATAAGTGGATATTAGCCCAGAAGCTCAGAATACCCAAAATACAATCCACAAACCACAAGAAACTCAAGAATAAGTAAGACCAAAGTGTGGATGCTTCGTTCTTTCTTAGAAGGGGGAATAAAATACCCATCTAAGGAGTTGTAGAGACAAAATATGGAGCAGAGACTGAAAGAGGGACAATTAAGAGACTGTTCCACCTGGGAATCCTTTCCATATTCAATCATCAAACCCAGACACTATTGTAGATGTCAGCAAGTGCTGGCTGACAGGAGCCTGATGTAGCTGTCTCCTGAGAGGCTCTGACAATGCCTGACTAATACAGAAGTAGAGGCTCACAACCATCCATTGGACTGAGCACAGGGTCCCCAATGAAAGAGCTAGAGAAAGGACCCAAGGAGATGAAGGGTTTGCAGCCCCTTAAGATGAACAACAATATGTACTAACTAGTACCCTCAGAGCTCCCAGGGACTAAATCATCAACCAAAGAGTACACATGGTGGGACTCATGGCTCCAGCTGCATATGTAACAGAGGATGGCCTAGTTGGTCATCAATGAGAGTAGAGGACCTTAGCCCTGTGAAGATTCTATGCCCCAGTGTAGGGGAATGCCAGGGCCAGGAAGTGGGAGAGGGTGGGTTGGTGAGCAAGGGGAGGGAGGAGGAAACAGTTTGTTTTTTGTTTTGTTTTGTTTTGGTTTTTTGTAGTGGTAACCAGGAGAGGAGATATCATTTGAAATGTAAATAAAGAAAATATCTACTAAGCACACACACACACACACACACACACACACACACACACACACATAAACACACACACAGCCCACTAATTTGTAATTCCTAGATCAAGATATAATACTGTAATTATAGATTCATATTTGAACATATTTTGCATGCCCCAGAGCACTCACTTTCTCTGGGATTTGACACCTGTAAAAAAACACAACTTTAATAGAAATATGACAACTTCAAAAATAAAAGAATATGACCAAAAAAAGATTCTCAAGTCTTTTAATTATAATACATATTTAGGAATTTATAAGTTATCTTATCAGAAAAAATTATGCTTCCCGGAAAAGTGCAAGAAAAAAATTGACCAATAAAATAGTAACAACATTTCTAATGCTATAAGCCAAGGCTTTCTGAAGAAATAACTGATTCACCATGCAGGACAGGAAAGATACAAGATGTGGTTGGGGTGCCCAGTATACCACAGAGCAAGAAACACAGAAAGACTTGTGTCTCTGTCACAAGACCTGGGATTTAACTTGTAAACTCCCTATTGGTCCCAGCATTGGAAAATGAAAAAACTACAACGTATCAAAATATATCAAATATAGTCAATTTATGTTGAATTCACAATGATAATAAAATTAACAATGTAATTGATGGCAAGTATTCAGGAGACCACTTATTATTTTCAAAAGTTCATAAAGCAAAAAAAAATCAAGCTTGTTTGTATATCCTGCTTTTCCTTTGTATTTGTGTGTACTACTGTAAAATCAGATAGTGGGCATGGGAGAATTTCTCTCCATAGGGACATGATGAAGAATGGTGGAAAGAGAATACCACTACATTCACTCTAATAAATAAATGTTATCATACTGAACACTAATGAAATCAAGAAAACTCGACATTAAGTACCTGCAGAGTGTATGCCACCTATGAAGTAGAATCCACTTTGCAATATTTCTCTGAACTCAATTAACTATTTTTTGTACTGTGGAAAGTGGAGAGCCACATAAAGTAAGGATGCAAACAGAATCTGAGTATTAAGAGGTCTAGAAAACAAACATTCCAATTTCTTAAAAAGACAAGTTGCAGTGCCAGTGAGATGGCTCAGCAGGTGGAAGCTTTTGTTAACAAGCCGGACGACCTGAGTTCAATCCCAGAAACAACATGGCGGAGGAAACCAACCCTCCACAATATGTCCTCTGATCGCTCCATTTACACGTGAGGGCACACACACACACACACACACACACACACACACACACAGAGAGAGAGAGAGAGAGAGAGACAGAGACAGAGACAGAGACAGAGAGACAGAGAGAGACAGAGAGACAGAGAGAGAGATTTATCTTTTATATAGTTAAATTGCAAGGAAAAGCAGAGTCTAATAATATTTAATAAGACAAAAGTAACCATGCTATGGTTATTATAGCAATGTTCAAATATTTCTTTGTATTATAAAAACGATACCCAACTATCATACCAAAGTATACCCAAACCATTATGTGTAGGGAAAACTTGCTGATTAAGGTCACAGCCTACCATTACTAGATAGCTCCTCTGAGCTCAGTAAAAAAAATTGAGGACTCCCTTTTCTGACCTTGACTGGGAATCCTGACTCCCAACACCCTCTACCTCAGGAAGGTCGATTAGTCCTTGGCAAAACTTGAAGGTTCAACTTCTCCCAACCCCCTTAGTAAGAACCCACAGAGCAAGTACCGAGGAGTCCTGGATGCCTCTCCATACAGAGCAAGTACCTAGGAGTCCTGGATGCCTGACAGGGAGGAACCACAGCTGGCACTCAACATGGGGTACGGCCACATGACACATACCACAGCTATGGTTACTCTGATTTGCTTCAAAATGATACAGGAGAAGAGAAGATTAGAAATATGGATTAAATAAGATTGTGCATGATTCACAAATTCTGAAGCTCTTTCTAAAGCTGAGTACATAGGAATTCATTAATCTATTTTGTCTACTTTTATGTAAATTTTAAGTGTTCTATAATAAAACAGTCTTTAAACATACATGTCTACTACATGCCATCTCTATATTAAGAAATTAAAGAAACTTCCAAGATCAGAAAGTTAAAACAGTTTCTGAATAAAGCACGGGGTATGTGAACGTACAAATTAAATTAAGCCATAAAGTATTATTTCCCCCAAAACAACAATAAATCAGTCACAAGAAAGCTTGCTTTCAAAAGTATGTATAAAAACTGTCGCTGGGCAGTGGTGGTGCATGTCTTTAATCCTAGCACTTGCGAGACAGAGGCAGGTAGATTTCTGAGCTCAAGGCCAGCCTGGTCTACAGAGTGAGTTCCAGGACAGCCAAGGCTACACAGAGAAACCCTGTCTCTGAAAAAAGAAAAGAAAAGACTGTCAAGAGGGGGCTGGAGAGATGGCTCAGCAGTTAAGAGCACTGACTGTTCTTCCAGAGGTCCTGAGTTCAATCCCAGCAACCACATGATGGCTCACAACCATTTGTAATGAGATCTGATGCCCTCTTCTGGTGTGTCTGAAGACAGCAACAGTGTACTCATATGCATAAAATAAATAAAAAAATATTTTTAAAAATTGTCAAGAAAAGGAAGAGAGTTGGATATTACAGAGTATATCAAGAAATAATTTATTTCTGTGTAATAAAATGATTAAACAATATGTAATTAAGGTGATATCACAAAGAAATAAGTAAACATATCAATAGAAAAAACTTACAGAATGCAAAATGTGACTCCTGTTCATTTTATTGATCCTGCACAGAGGATTACAAAGACATCGGTGAAAGATGTAGCCACAGTGGCTCTTCACTTGGTTCAAGATTAAGGACCACTTAAGCAAGCTAGAGACTAAAACAACTCTGGCTTTCCCTACACCTTCCCCGCCTGGGGTCTGCATAGGCTGAGAAGTATACAGATGGAGGACACACACCTACTTAGGTGAGATTGCTAGAAATTTACTAACCTTTTGGGTGACATAAAAACAAAACTCAATTTCTCACATAGATTCTAAAATCAAGTTGCCAGAAAAGTTTGTCTACTGATGGTTGTTCAAAGGCTTATCTTTAGCCTGTCCTCTCACTCGGCAAAAAAAGGGATCAGCTGAGAAGGGCACTAATTCTATCCTTAAGGGCTCCAACCACAAGACATGACTATTCCCCAAAGCCTCTATTTATTGATACCATCAAATCAGTGTCTGAGGCTTCAACATGTGGCATTGGGGGGAAAACCATTCCGTCCCTAGTGCCTGTGCTGGCTAGGACTATGTTAACAACACAGGCTAGAGTCATCGATGAAGAGGGAACCTCAGTTGAGAAGATGCTTCTGTAAGATCTGAATGTAGGCAAACCTGTGTGGCATTTCTTAGTGATTGATGGGGCAGGTCCAGCCCATTACGGACGGTGCCATTCCTGTGCTGTTGGCCCTGAGTTCTATAAGAACGTAGGCTAAGCTAGTCATGAGGAACTAGCCAGTAAGCAGCATCCCTTCATGGCCTCTGTGTCAGCTCCTGACTCCAGGGTCCTGTCCTGCTTGACTTTTGTCCCGAATTCTTTTGATGATGAACTGCAGTGTGGAAGCAGAAGCTGAAGAAACCCTTTCCTTTCTAAGTTGCTTTGTGGTCTTGGTGTTTTGTTACAGTGATAGTGGCCTCAACTAAGACAGTGTTCCAGGCTGCCATGTTCAAAAAAAGGGGAAACTTCTGAAATTAATAACCCCGCGAAAGCTCTTGCATTCCCAAGCTTCTCCCTTCAGATTTCCTGAAATTAGATATATAATTCATACAGATGGATGTCAATTTCACAAAAACATGTGAACACTTGATGGCCATTATAATAGGTGTAACAGAAGAATCCTCTGGATATTTAAAATTCTTGGTGAATTTTCTATTGAAAAGGAACAAAGGAGACTGAACAAGTGCAGTTTAGCATGTTCAAGTGCCAATGTTAGGGCAGAGTATGAGGTGGATGGCGGGCAAAACAAACATTTTAAAAATAAATTCATTTTTAAAAGACTATCAGTCAAATCGTACCTGGTATCTGTCAGGAATGTGGCCCTTTAAGATGTGGTATACATCATCTGTGTGCAAGCCAGCATTCTCACCCAGCCCCAGTGAGTCACACAGAACAAATGGTAGGGGGCCACTGTCATCCTTGGACAAGATGGAATATGTCCTATACTGAAAAATGAAGGACAACAACGTAAAAACAGTATTTCTTTTTGCTATAAATTTAAATAAAGTCTACATAAATTGATTGGCAAAATAGTTCCCAATACAGTTAAGCTGAACCAGAGAAGCCGGGGTAGGCTAAAATACACGTACCTTGTCAGATATTCCATTTTCGTCACAGCCCACCAAGGCCTGGTATGTGATGCTGCCCTTGAACACAGACTTGACTGAGTTGACAAAGCTAGACTTCCCAGATCCAATAGGACCCAACAGTAGTATTCGTGTTTGCTCAACCAGGTCTCCACATGGCTTGTAGTTTCTCAGGGCATGCAGTAAATTGCTCTGTAACCTGTTAAAAGGTAATGAATGTTAAGAACTGACTGGTCGGCTCACAGGATCTCACCGTGCATCTTCTAACGAGTCACTTCTCTTCCTTACAGTGTTTCTAATTAGCAGCTTGCCTTCTTCCCCCACGTGCACACAAGCCCATTGGATATGGTGGTTTGTATGAGAGTATCCCTCATGGGTTTAGGGAACTGGACACACCGTCTTCAGTTAGTGTTGGTGTTTGGAAAGATTGCAAAAGCATTAGGAGGTGCAGCCTGGCTGGAGGAGAGCATCAGTGAAGGCCAGCTTTGGGTGCTTGTGAGCTCAGCCTCCTCCTGCCTTCTCTGTGTTTTCCTGGGGCCTGCTGGCACGCTTGCTGTGATAGCTGCTGCCATCTTCCCTACCATGATGGTCTCTATCCCTAGGCCAAGCCAGTCCCTTGCTTCCTTAAGCTGTTTGTGGTTGTAACAACTGAAGCATAGCTAACACACACCCTTTAAGTCATACTGTAAAAGAAATACAAACAAGGCTCATCAGTCCATATTGTTCACTTATATGACTACACCTGGTAAATTCAATAATAGATATCAGCCATGACAAATGTGAAGACTAATAATGATAAACATTAAAAATCATTATATATATATATATATATTTGAAGTTTATAGACATAGACCATTTCTTTTTTTTAATTATGCAAAGATAAGTTTATTAAGATCAAAATAAGACAATGAAACAGGGAAAAACGTCTGGGACAGAAGCAAACATAAAATCTGCTGGGTGTAGCTGTTCATTTATAAGCTCAGCACTTGACCTTGAGTTCCAAGTTAACTTTGGCTCCACAGTGAATTCCAGCCCAGTACTTGATAAAAACTAAAACGCAAGCCAATTAAACAAAAGCCACCAGTTACAAACAAAACCACAACTATCTTCTGGAGTAACAAGGTTAATTACCATTACTTAGTGTGGTTCCAACTTATCACTTAAAGCAATTCATTGGTCAAATGCACCACCTGAACTAACATCAAAAAGCACCGTACTTTTAATATTATAGTTAGTGTCAAAGTTTTCCTAATACGAGGGGTCTTTTTATAGCCATTGTAACTACTTCGTTTTTTTCCAAGCACACTCCATATTGGTACCCAGGTTACTGGCTTTACATACAACCTCTACCAACAGTAAAAGTTAAAAGCAACACCAGGTACCGCATACCTTTACCATACTGGCATAGGCCATTTCTAACATGTTCTCATTAATAGATGTTCTCAGCCTGGTAATAATTCTCAGCACATCCTAAAGTAAAAACCTTAACATAAGAATTCTAAAAAACACAAACATATAGGCAACATTATTTTTCCTCAAGCATAACAGATTAAAAATAATCCCCTCCCACTCATTGCTCTTTTAACATTACCAGGATCAATTTGTTTAGAAATTATTGACATGGGTTTTGACTATTCCTTAATGATTTATATATTAACTGTAATAATTTGTGCCAAAATATGGGTGACATGCATTGTCAAAATAAAAGGTAATAGAGTAATAAAATGTTAAAAACTGAAAGGGGCACCAACCCACCCACAAAACCTTCAATCCAAAATTAATCCTACCTATAAGAAATGCAGGAACTGGGAGCAGAGCAGAGACTGAGGGAATGACCAAACAAGAGTCTGCCCAACCAGAGACCCATCCCCTGGGCAAGCACCAGTCCCTGACACTATGAATGATGCTCTGTTATGCTTGAGATGGTTGTCTTCTGAGAGACTCAGTCCAACAGCTGACTGAAGCAGATGCAGAGACCCCACAGCCAAATGGTGGATGGAGCTTATGGACTCGTAGAGAAGAGTTGGATCAAGGATTGAGGGCCCCAGAGAGGATGGGAACTCCATAGGAAGACAACAGAGTCAACAAATATGGACCTTTCAGGTCCTCAGGTTCTCAGAGACTAAACCACCAATCAGGGAGCACGCATAGGCTGGACCTAAGCCTCTCCACCCATATGTAGCAGATGTGCAGCACAGTTATCATGTGGGTATCGAGCAACTGGAGCAAGGGCAATGACTAAACCTATTGTTTATCTACAGAACACGTTCTTCTAGCTGGGCTGCCAGTCTGGCCTCAGTGGGAGAGGATGCTCCTAGCTCTACAAAGACTTGATGTGCTAGGGTGGGGGTACACCGGGGGGGGGGGCCTCCACCCTCTCAGAGGAGAAGGAGAAGGGGTGGGAGGAAGAACTGTGGCAGGGGAGACAACGATCGGGATGTAAAGTGAATAATTAACAATAATTAAAAAAAAAAACATTGACTTACACAGCAATGCCACTTGTCTTTCTTTCGTCCAATAACTCTAAGGAAAATAACAAATAATATAGATTATAAATTCTTAAATTGGCTGGTCAAATGAACATGAGCAAACTCCCTAGGGACAAAGCTATAAATAGCCTCTTCACAGGAAAAGGCAAGGGAAGAAAACTCTGGATGAGCCTCATTCAGAAATGCGCCTCAATCACATTGCCACATTTGGAGACGGAAGAGCTGAGGGGGAGCCTGCAGATGAGTTCTCCCAGCTGCTCTGTGGTCTTGCAGCTTTGTTCTAATAGAGTTGGTATTGGAATTGGGAGTGTCTTCTAAATTACAGAAGCAGAACATCGAAGTTTAGACAAACCAAGGCAAGACTAACATCAACTGATATTTCCCCCAAATGTAGTGTTAGGTCTGAAAGCTGCAGTGTGCAGAGATGCATAAAAATAATTTTTAAAATATTCACAAATTTTTGTCCAAGCCAGCTATCAATAGGAACTTCTATTCAACTGATGAGTTCCTGCCTCAAATGAGAAGACAAAAGGAGAGAAAATAATGTCTACTCACTCCAAGAAACCGTTAGTTTAGCAATGGTGTCTAATCTCTAAATGATTCTCACTATGGGGCCATATGTAGAACAACCAAGCAAATACTATTAAATTAACAAACCATACACTAAGAGGATTTCATTCAATGACTAAAATATAATCAAGCTTGAAATAAAAACCACATGTAAAAATAAAAACAAACTTCTGAGTTTCTATAAGGCAGTCTCTGAAATTGCACCTGTGTCTGAAGACGAAAGACAGAACTACAGTCGTGTTAAATCAACAGCGTGGAAGCTTGCAGCCACTGTGATAAACAGGGATTTATCGTGATAGGAAAGAAGCAATGTTTGCAAACAGAAACAAAAACTATGGGATCTCTTAAGGACATAAAAAGTCAGACAGTGTTGGAGCATACCTTTAATGCCAGCACTTCGGAGACAGAGGCAGGAGGATCTCTGTGAGTTCGAGGACTGTTTGGTCTACAGACCAAGTTCCAGACAGCCAGGGTTACACAGAGAAACCATGTCTCAAAAGAAACTGAAAGTAACAACAACCAAAACAGGAGTAATTAATAAAACTTCGAATGTAAGTTGTAAAACCTTAGACAAGGACAAATTAACGATGAGTTGATTCTTTTAAACTGAAATGAACTAGTAACCTCCTGGCCTAATTAGGGAAAGCCAGCTCTCTGCGATCACAGAATTATGAGGAATCTAACACAGCCAAACTCACAAAAACCAACTAAGGACTACAGGCAAAAGGAGAGAGGGGTCATAATGAAGGCTGCAGGTGTCATTCCCCAAGACAACGAAGTCCTAGAGAGTTTATACATAGTTATAGTTATAATTCCATTCCACGATAGGATTTTAGCAATTTCTGGCCAGGTCATCTCTCCAGATTTGAAAGCCTGAGTTCAAACACGTCCTTCCATCAGGGATATGCCATCTAACATAGTCATATGTCACCAAATAGGTAGTGGAGAGCTTCAGTAGGTTTACCCGAGCAAACTTACCGTCACATCGAAAAGCTTCACACTCCTGAATAGATGTGGCGCCATTGTGAGCAGGCAGTCGGAGCATTTTACGGATTGCTGCACTTACAATCACAGCTTTCCTAGTTAACATTATACAGAAATCAGAAGCATTTCTATTATGGAACAATAAATATGGCGAATCTTGTCCTATTCCACATAGTGCAAATCCAGTCTCTTGGAGTGCAAAAACAGATATAGAAACGTCTTTTCCTTGGAAGCCCTCTTGCAGGTACATGCCAATAACACAGTTCTCACTGTAAACCACTACCATGGTAGGACCTTGATTCTCACATACCCAGAGCAAATTCTGATGAGAAAACTTCTGCACACTTGCCTTGTAAAGAAGGCAAAACTGTTTTCCTCCAAAATAATTCTGCAAACACTTTTCTTGCTGCCATGTCAAACGAGTCCTCATGGCCATAGTTCAGTCTAGTGGAAAAGCCAGCACAGTCCTCTTGAAACACTGAAGTCTAGACAGACACCCACAAAGCTCTCATTTACTCTGATTGTCTCATAGAACACAGGAAATTAATAAACGAGAGGTAAACCTGTAACAAATCATTACCAAAAAATGTTCATTTAAATAATTGCTTTCAATTTTTTAAATACTCCTGTTTTCAAGCAAATAAGGTGAGTGGAAAGCTACAGTGCATACCTGTGTGAAGAGGGCAGCTTCTGTCTCAGTGGCCAAGCCTGCAGAAAATGAGAAAAGAAACTTTTCCACTGCTTGCACCTTCCTGCTTGGGAAACGAAATTGAAACTCAGTATGCCTAGTCATACTGTCATACTGGCAGCTGGCCAACTTCAGTAGGCTTTGATTTTTTTAATTTATTTTTTACACTCCATTCCCTGCCCCTCTCATCCACCCTCCAACAGTTCCACATCCCACACATCCTCCCCACCCACCCTGTCTCCAAGTGGATGATCCATCCCCCACCTCACCTAACCTCTAAACTCCCTGGGGCCTCCTGTCTCTTGAGGGTAAGGTGCATCATCTCTGAATGAACACAGACCCTAAAGTCCTCTACTGTATGTGTGTTGGGGACTGAGTATCAGCTGGTGTATGCTGCCTGGTCTACTGTTTGAGAGACCTTGGGAGTTAATTGAGGTTGCTGGTCCTCCTACAGGATTGCCCTTCCCCTCAGCTTCTTTCAGCCTTCCCTAATTCAACAACAGGGGTCAGCTGCTTCTGTCCATTGGTTGGGTGCAAACATCTGCATCTGACTCTTTCAGCTGCTTGTTGGGTCTTTGGGAGGGCAGTCATGCTAGGTCCCTTTTTGTGAGTGCTCCATAGCCTCAGTAATAGTGTCAGGCTTTGGGACCTCCCCTTGTGCTGGATCCCACTTTGGGCCTGACGCTGGACCTTCTTTTCCTTAGGCTCAAGATCCCTCAACCTGTCTTAATATGTTGGCTCAACTATACATTTCACCCCTAAGATGAACTGAAATGTTACCTGGGCAAGCAGTTCCCAGAGCCTGGGTAGAGAATGTAGAACTCCAATACCTCCTGCTTACCTATGATTCCCTGGGAAGTTTTAAATGAACCTTACACTGATAATGAACTGCAGTGTTTTACTTGTTCCACGGGTCATTGAAGGAGATGAATGGAACAATTGGAGGACGCTTGAGGCAAAGAAAGTAAAAAGTGAATAGATTCAGGGTGTTTTTCAAGCATAAAAGAACACTGAAAGAAATAACTAGTGGGACCAATGAGGGTTAGCTGGGGGAGGAGTAGGGGTAGACAAAAAGCTTGTGTTTACTTGAGCATGGAATGACTATTGATTACTGACATGAGAATATTGGAAGAGTTCTTGGGGAAGACCTTGTACTCTGTCTTCCATTGGAATCTGTAAGTAAAAGTATAAATGGTTACTTTATGAGGTCGGAGACTATGGAATGATGGTAACCTGAGAGTTGTCAGCAAGCACATAAAGACACATAAAGTGAAGCGCAAATTCTATAAGTAAGTGCAGTTCTATAGGTTGAACCTTGTGCCTCCCTCCCACTTTTAGAAGTCATAACTATTCTAAGTCTTTACCCCAAAGACCTGGGACTAGTGAGAATCCAGAAGAGTGAGTTGTCCCAGAAGCTAGTTAAGAAAGGAAAATCTGGTCACCTGTGTCAAATGCTATTCTTTCCTTCAAGAGCCTCCTCTGTTTAGCACATGGAGAAGGAAGCTCCTCCTGGGGAGCTGTGGATTTGAGCCGCATGGCCTGTGTAGCAGAAAGGAGAGATCACTGTGGTTAGTCTTGTATCTCTACAGGGGAAGAGCTGGAAAGTGCTAGATGTTGAAACTCCACTACATCAGAGGGATAAAACTGAAGAAATGCTGTCTCCATAAGGTTGAATCGAAGTACAAAGTATGAGATTTGCTAGCAAGTAATCCAAAGGTGGCGTCTTACAACAGCCATAATGAATTGTTCAGAGGGAGCAATTAAGACATGTTCTCATACCGAGCAGAGACAGCCTTGTGCCAAGTTGTTCAACCCTCTAAGTTTCCTCAGCACTGGTCAAGGGATGCTAGCAACAAGGAAGGCTTTGGAGCTACTCCTAGCAGACTCGTGGTCCCCAGAGGACAGAACTGTTCTAGAGAGCCAGTGTTAGAGCTTTGCAACGTGGAACCTCACTGAAGAAAGTAAGTCTCTGGGTCTGGGATGGGCAAAGGTGGGCATTTATGGTTCAGATCAACCTGAGCTTTCTGCTTTCTGATCTGCCAAAATGTAAAGAGTCCCAGCCAGTCTCCACAGATAAAAGTTCTACTATACTTTTTCCACCAAGATGTACTATGCCCTCCACAAGTGTAAGTAAAAACCTTTCCTCTCTTACATGCTGCTTACCTGGCATCTGGTCACAGCAATGAGGAAATCAGCTAATTACTATCTCCATTCTTGAGGACTTCTTCAAAGGCTCATGTTTGCCCACAGAAATCAACCTGTGTACGGCAGACAGCTGTTTGTTCAATAATGTATCTAGAAATCTTAGATTTCAAAAAATGTCAGGCAAACTTAAATAAGATTTCTCTTTTCACTAAGTGCATAGTACTATGAGGGGACAATGGAAGATCTTTGCATTTTTTGGTGGTTTTCTTGCTTCAGATGAACAATTTTCCAGGGGGCTGGGGTCGTGGACAATCATATGAGTAACATTATGTAGGCTTAGTAGGTTTTATCAAGGAGTCTCTCTCTCTCTCTCTCTCTCTCTCTCTCTCTCTCTCTCTC
>JADRCD010219981.1:22517-60775 GCA_019843815.1 Montemys delectorum
TCTCTCTCTCTCTCTCTCTCTCTCTCTCTCTCTCTCTCTCTCCCTGTATGTGTGTGTATGCATATAACATCAATTAATGAAAAGAAGATATTGCATTTTAAAAAGAACAAAGGGTTATATGGGAAGATTTGGAGTGAGGAAAAGGAAAGAAAAAATAATGCAATTATGTTACAATCTCAAAAAGAAATGAGAAAAATGGCCATCAATGACACCCTTGGCCATTGGCTTCCAGGTCCTTTGTCTTCTTGATCTTAAAGAATGGGTGCCACGAAACACAGGAAGGGGAGTCTTAGAAAGTGGTTAATGGCAGACTTATAGGTGAGAACTTAAGAGATAGGAAGAAAAGCAGGCTGCTATGATAGAGTGCTTTCAAGGGTCCCTTCCAGAGGTTAATTAAACTCTGCTCAGTCGAGGCATGGCCCAGTTGTACCACCCATGAGTAACTGTGTGTCTCCCCATCCCCATGTCTAGGCTGAAGTCTTGGTCACACTCAATTCATATGGTTCATGAAGCTATAATTACTAAGTTCCTATGTAAAGGGAAAAGAAATAAAACCAGAAACCAGAACATGAACCATTGAACCCCCTCTAAGCATGCTTGCTATTTCCAGGCTCTGGCTAGGAGTAAGCTACCCATATACCAAAGAACATTTCCAGCTCCTGGCTAAGAGAGAACAAGTAAAATTGTTCTTCAGTTATTCTAATAACTTAGGTAGCCCATACTCAGGATAATACATTCTCAAATGAAAAAAAATTATCTTAATGAACCAGTACCTTCAAGAATCTTGCATTTCCTGCTGTGGGTAGTAGCACACACCTGAAATCCTAACCAAGGGAGCCTAAGGAGAAGGATAGTTATTCCAAGGCCAACCTGAGCAACAAAGGAAGAGAAATAAAGGATGAAATTGATATGTACATTCTCTGAATCTGGAGAAGACATAAATGTTCCATATGACTTTAGATTATTGATGAATCCCGTCTGAGTTTGAAGTCCCCTGTTTGTATCTGCTGGTTTTCTTAGTGTGAAGCACTAACCCTGTACATCAGTAGTATTTTAAATCTATATATAGAAAGATGTATTTCAATTGGTCAAACTGTTAGCCTCACCTAACTCTCAAGACAGGAGTATGTCTTTCTGTTATATAATCTATAGACAGCAGGCAGGTAATTGTAAGATCACTGTGAGATCTTCGATTAGCATGGCTCTTGAGTAGTGATAGCAGCATCAGACTGAGATGACCCTAACAGACTGAGGGCTGTCTGCTTATCTCTGAAGCATGTGAAGCCGGCTTGGCACCCAAAACAAGCTTTTCCCTTATGACTATGTGGCAGAAACTTTCACTAATGAATAAAGATTTCAAGGCACCAATCACTGGTGGAGAATGAGACAGGACTTCTGGGTTGGAAAACAGAAGAGGGGAGGCAGGAGAGAGATATTTCCTTTTAGACAGGAGAAAGCATGGAGACACAATGTAGACAGTGAAAGCCCAACCTCCTCACCCACCCACCCGGTCCCCGGGGTAGGTGGTGGATCGACCAGGATGCGCCACTGGAGGATTTATAATTTAAATAGCTTACAAAATTAGGATGCTGGTTTCTGTGACCAGCAATTGTGTTGCCTGTTGATGCTAAAGTAAGATCGGGTGATGTTTTCCTTCACGCCAAGACTCAGCTGACTTCCAGAGAAATTACGGTGGTTAGGCATCCCAGCCAGCCACGGGAATTTGGAAGTGTAGGGCGTGCGTAGCAATGCCCCACCAAGGGAACTTGGCGAGCTGGGTGGAGACATTTCAGAGCTCTGAGCCAGAGTCCGCCGGGCTGAGAACAGGTCGGCCCGTCTGTCCTGCTGGAGGTGCTGTGGATTACCTTTTAAATGTTTCATACTAATTCTACATAACTAATTCTAGACCCACCTTCTACTAATGAATCAGCCAAGAACTGACAATCTGTTAGACTTCTGTTTTATAAAGAACACATGAGCTTATACACTCTTGGTGTTGTGTGGGAGATACTAGGTGAGTTTGCACAAAGTCCTATACTTCTTCAGAAACAATCACTTTGTAATGTAAAAGTCTCCCTTCTTCACCAGCTTACCTCAAGGGCTCTGGCACCAACACTCCAGCAGTGCCCACACCTTCCCTGTGCCTCATGCTACACTCATGCCTTGTTTATTGGACCATTTAACACACTTCCTTGTCAAGAAAGAATTCAATGACTTTGGCTACACACCTTACTGAATGCTAAATTATATAAAGTTCCAAAACCCCCAAAGCGTCTAGAATGCACCCCTCTGTGTACCCGAGAATCATTAGAGGAGTCAGCAAGTCAAGAAAGACGCCCTCCTACATAGGAGCTCCAGCCTTTTGGAGGCCTGCTCTTGCCAGACTTTCCCTATGTGAATTTCAAGTTCACATTTAATTCCACGAGACACATATGTTTATAAACCATTACTGGGCATGTTGGTTTTTTGGACAGTAAACTTGGGCTCAAGGCTTTTACTCCCAAAATGTATGCATGTTCCAGTGGACAATTCTTCCATGCCTTGCTCTCTTGATTCTTACACACTCACTTTCTTCCTAAGTTCTGTATCTCCTTCATTATGCTACTCTCTGCTACAGCATTATATAAAAGGAAGACTTGTTACCTGCACAGGTAGTCTCTTTAGAACACCAATAGCAACGTTATGGTCTTATATTCAGTGTGGAAACTGGTGAATTTTCAACCATTTTCAGTCTCTCTCAAGCAACAATGGCTAGGCCTTGTTATTCTCTAGGTTATATGCAGAAAGGCCCACCGATGTTTCTATCTGAACTTTCTACATCTAGTCACGGCTACACTGGTTGCTACACAAATTCTGTTCTCCATATCTACCCCTGTCTTTACCCATAAATTTCCTTTATTATTCAGCTTCTAGATCTTCCTTAAAATGCTCCATCTTCCCTCAACCCCCTCGACATGGGAGGCAGTCAGGAGAGCTGGCCTCAGATTCGTGAAGGAGGACAGCTGGCTTTCTGCCTTAAAAGACAGGAGAGCCTTGAAGGCTGCGGCACTTAGGATAGTGGGTCATATGCCTCGATCAGACAGCACAGTAAAGCTGGCTCTGGAGGCATGGATGATGGTGAGCTGGCCTTAGGGAATGAGAGCAAGAAAATTGACCCTGGCAGCACTGGGTGGCCTAACTAGAGCAGTGCTGGGGACCTTGCCCTGGTGGTGTGCAAAAGGGAAATCCAGAGCACTGGCCAGCTTGGCTGCCACCCAGGTCCAGATTGAGAGCTTTGAGTTGGCTCACCCCGAAATATATATTATCTGCAAATAGTTGGGATGCATGACAGGGCTAGTCCTGCAGTTCTAAAGCTACATGATGTCCATGACACCGAGCAGCAATGGGATGACAGAGAGGAGTCCTATTGAGTTTCCAACATTGATGGTATCACAAAAGCCAGAGATCTCAAACCAGACCAATGGCTCATTGTAATGAACACTTGCAAGTGATGATATGTGGACAGAGGGCTATACTGTGGGACCCACTGTGACATACTATAACTTCTTGTAGTGGCTTGACTATCTGAAATGAACTACAATCCAGAATTAGAAGGCTCACCTGTGGCCCTAATCTGGAGGCTGAGAGATACAAGTTTCCAACCTGAATCTTGGCATGGAGATCTTGAGGCATAGTGGCTATGAATCCCAGAGGATTACGAGTTCAAGCAAGATCACCTAGGATTAAAGGTGTATGCCACGCCTTTAACCTGGGCCACACCTCTTGCTGGAGACTTATATAAGGACATTGGAAGAAGGAAGGCTTGCTCTGCTTCATCTGCTTGCCTTGTGGGACTGACTGAGCAACTGCTGGATCCTTGGACTTCCATTCACAGCTACTGCTGACCATTGTTGGGAGTTGATTGTTGGGAGTTGGACTACAGACTGTAAGTCATCAATAAATTCCTTTACTACATAGAGACTACCATAAGTTCTGTGACTCTAGAGAACCCTGACTAAGACACTTGGTCATTATCTTTGTGCAGGAATAGAAACTCTGACTAAGACACTTCCAATGATGAGATGTTTCCTATGTTTTTTTGTGTGTGTTTGTGTGTGTGTGTGTGTGTGTTTTATGTGTTGGGGCAGGAGGAGATTGCAAAGGCGAAGGGTGGATATGAGGGAGGGAGAGAAGAGCAGGCCTTGGGTGCATGATGTGAAACTCAAAAGTTAAAAACAAAAACAAAAACAAAACCCTCTATATCTTAATGGTATTATGGTTCTTGAACATTCACAAGAACACGGCTTTCCTTAAAACATTATATTAATAAAAACCATTTCCTCATGCCTATCCTGAAGGGATTCTTGTCTTCTTAGTAACCCAGAAGAAAAAATAATCTGGTTGAAAGTAAGTGAGACTGTCAGGATACAAAAATCTATTGAACCAAAACATATTTTTAAAAGGAAAATTAAGGGACCGGAGAGATTTCTCATCTGTTAAGAATGTATACTGCCTCTGCAAAGGCCATTTTCAGTCCCCTGCCCAGACATCAGATGGCCGTGGCCCTGTTTCACTTCTAGGTGGGGCTGACACCTCTTTTCTCCGTATACACCTGTGCTCATGCGCACATACCCACATAAATATACATATATGCACATAATTAAAAATAGTAAATATTTACCAAGATAATGAAATATTAAAAAACATTTTAGACTAAAAAATTGGAGAGATAGGAAGGTTTACAAAAACAGCTGAAAAGAATATTTTAAGATTTGTTTTTCTTTAACAATAGTTCTGACTTTGACAGCTATCAGGGGGACTTCAGAATCATTTGAAAGACTTGCACGACAACGTTCCTTAGTGACTAGTATATTTCATCTCTCAGTAGTTCCACATTGGAGACACAGCTATGATGTTTTGGGATTCAGTCGATTAAGAGTATACATGGAGGGACCCGTGGTTCCAGCTGCATATGTAGCAGAGGATGACCTTGTCAGGCATCAATGAGAGGAGAAGCCTTTGGTCCTGTGAAGGCTAAATGCCCCCAATGTAGGGGAATTCCAGGTTGGTGAGGTGGAAGTGGGTGGGTAGGTGGAGGAGCACCCTCATAGAAGCAGGAGGAGGGAGGATGGGATAGGGGGTTTTCCAAGGGGAAACGGGGAAAGGGGAAACATTTGAAATGTAAATAAATAAAATATCCAATAAATAAAAATATGTAAAAATAAAAAATAAAATCAAGCACGGAAACATTCAGGCAGAAACTTTATTTTATGAAATTAAAACACTATTATTATAATTAATCAAGTTGTTAACACATATTGGCTCTTTTCAATTCATTTAAATTTGTTTAGAGACATCCATGCTTTCAACCGGAAACAAATGAAACTTGCTCCATGCTTTATTTCCTTGTCCTCATTCCTGCATCTCACTCTCTGTGTCTTCCCATTCCTATGGAGTAGATATCTAAGTAAATATCATCATCAGAGAAAGTGGTGCAGAGGAGTGATCATGAGGATCCGTAATGCTTACTAGACCTTGTCATAAGCTCTGGGACTACAGGGCAAATCCAGTCCTGTTTCTCAAGAACTCATTCTCTCTCCACTTGGGATAGCAGACATCTACACCATTTTGTAACTGCTGTGCAATCAACTAGGGCTCATTGAGTTGCATAATGTGCTGGAGAAGCAAAAGGAAAGCCAAGTTTGTTTTTCTTAAGGAGCTTGAGGAAGACACATGTAGATGTGCACACACATCAGATGGTTCATGAGCCTCTGTTTCAGTCCCAGGTGCATCTGACACCTCTGTCCTCCACATAGAAAACTGTATATGGCATGGGCATGTGGAAGCCCATTTGTCGTAGGACATCCCTCTTCTCTTCACTTCTCAGGGTTTGCCTTCATTTTTGATATGTGACTCATTGTTGAAGGACAGCAAGCATTAACAAAGGCTTTCAGCAGAGTGCCTCCTCTTGGAGCAATCAGGCTTAAACTAAAACCAGGGACACTAATATCATGGGAGCATGTGCCAATCCTCAGATTGCTCCAAAAGTAAAAGCAGAAATTAGCACATATTACAATACATGTCAGAGCTAGAAAAATGGGCCCCAAACACCTCCACTGAACTACAACTGAGGGTTTCCCAAGTGACAGGGCTTTAGACAGGAGCCAGGTTACCAGTGTCCTGAAGACACAAGTCCTCAAAGGCATCATCCGCAGCCCTCAGCATCTGCCTGAGTGCAGCAAAGATCAGAACGTCTTTCATAGGCTCCAACCTTCGCTCCGATGCATAATTGCTGACCATCAAGATATTGGCTATAGGAATATTTAACATGTTTTGGACATTCTGTACCTGTGAAAAATGTATTTAAGATACATTTTATGTAAAAACATATTTATGAAGCATATACACGTTTACATATGAAGTATATCATACTAGAAATTTAACTGAATATTAAGTACAATTAATGGTAGAAACTGAAATGGTAATGGCTTGATAAATCCTCTTTATAATACAATTATAATATGGATAATTGTGGTTGTAAACCAACATACAAGCTCTACTGAAGTGATCAATCAATCCAGTTATTTGTACTAATGAGGACTGAACTCAAGGCCTCAAACACGCTTGTAAGTATCCTCCCATTGAGCTACGTCTCTATCCCCTTGTTACTTTTCATTTTGAGACATGGTGTTGAATCTACTCTGTCACCTAAAACAGGCCTTAAACTTGCAATCCTCTGACATCAGCTTCTGAGCATCAGACTTGCAGAACTGAACCCACCTTGACCTACTTCTCATTTCATGTATGAATAATTATGCGTGCATGCACACACACATACACATTTATGCATACACAAACACTAAGCTTGGGAAGAGAAAGAAGACGGTGAGTGAGCACAGAGCTGTGATCCTATCCCCATATCATCTGGTTATAAGCACCACATCTTACCTGGCTTAGGGAAGTCACAGTGTCCGTCATGTTTCCAAAACTGTCATCAAGAACTTCAGCATAGCCCTTCACATTTGTAAGCAAGGCTACATATCCCACACCTGAGTCAAACAGACACGCTATTATAGGAGTGTGCCAAGGTAGGGTTTAAATACAGAAGCACTGTTCCCTGTAAGACGATTTGAAAAGGTGAATGCGAAATATCCACAATAATCTCAGTATAGAACAAGATCTTCCAAAGGTTGTTTCTCTCCAAAAGGAGTGCTTACTTTGAAATATATCTAAACTCACAGTAAATCTGAAAACTTGGTATGCTTTTTTAATTATTATTATTCTTTAATCATTTTTTACAGTCCAGAGTTTATCCCCCTCCTACTGTCCCACATCCCACACCTTCCTCCTCTGCCCCCTCCACATCTCCAAGAGGACGTCCCCACCCCTACTCCAGCCCGCCAGACCTCCCCACTCCCTGGGGCGCCAATTGTCTCCAAGGTTAGGCGCATCTTCTCTGACTGAGTCCAGACCAGGCAGTCCTCTGCTGTATGTGTGTTGGGGGCCTCATATCAGCTGGTATATGCTACCTGCTTGGTGGCTCGGTGTGTGAGAGATCCTAATTTTGAAATGAGAAATATGGCTACTGTACCATTGAACTAAAGAGTCAATTAGGTAAAGCAAGTTAAGACTATCATAATATGTTTCTATTGCAGACATTAATTTTTAATAATGATAATAATACTAAATATTGGAATATAGAAAACCTGGATTGGTCATATAGCCCTAATTGGAATGTAACATCAAGTCATTTCTCTGAGTGGCATTTTGGTGATTATTTTTTAAAAAATTAATATATACTTTCTTCGTGACACAGAAGTCTTACCCTTAGGTATACTCCCTAAAAAATTAAAGCACTAATGTTCAGAAGCATTTTTTTATAATATCTAAACCTAGACAATGGGCAGACATATCCTGCTACTCCTATACCGGAGAGTATCACTCAACAGTCAAAGAGTAAACAATCCCTGCATAGGAGGTCTAACGTGAACTTGAAAGGGTGTCGGTGAGGCCGAGTTAAAACAGCCATTCTCAAAATGTGGCCTATGAATTATCCTATTTATATAATGTTCTCAAATGGAGACATAGCCATAAAGATGTCATCACAAGTAGTTAAGGATGGCGAATGGTCAGAGTGCAATCTTTGTAAGGATGAGATGATTCTGTATCCTGGGTTGCAGCCATAGGTTTGTACTCGTGAACTGCTATGTATGATAAACAGTATAACAGTGTCAGCTTCCTGGTTTTGATCTTACTAGCTAGTTCCCGTGAGAAGGTGAGTCCCTTTAAAAACTATATATGAAACCTATAGATGACCTAGGCCTTCTGTTCTGAAGGCTAACATGCCTGTTAGGCAAGTTTTTCAATGAGTCCTTCTGCGCTTGCCACCAACTTGGGGCTCAGGCCAAAGCTGCAGGACTTATGCCTCTGCACTGCTTGCTCTGTAACTTCCGATCAAACTGTAAACACTTCAAAAACGTCAGCGCTTATACAAGACTTACCACAGTCTACTACATCTTTGCGAATTTTTTTCAGCTTTGCCACCATTTTATCAGATAGTGTATTAACAGAGTTGATGTCTAGGACAAAAGCCACGCAGTGAATCCTGTCCTCCAGAGGCGGAGAGGCCGTGTCGTGCTTCTGCCTAATTGGCTCACGAGGGTTGAACTGGACAGAGACAGAAGTTGATGCTCACTTTGCAGAGCCTCCGCTTGGTTTGTGCAGCAGAAAGCACAGCCACTCAGTCTCCTCTCTCCCTAGCTTCCGGCTTGCTTACTCAAGGCTTCCTCCCAACTTGTTTCTCGCTGCCAAGATCTCACTCACCAGAGCTTCTCAAAGACGAATGGCTTCACCGCTATAGTAAAAATGTTAACTAACCACTATAATTGTTAAAGGGAAATGCAAAGAATACTTTTAAAATCGAACTCAAATCTCCAATACCCAGAAGCAAATACCATTAAAATTTGCTAGGCATTATTTAAGGTCTTTGAGAATTTTGCATGCTTAAATGGACTCATGGATAGGGAGGGGCAGACAGAGAAAAGAGAATTTAAACTTAAAGACTAGGAGTCCTTCTTATTTTTTTTTCAAGGCAAAAATAAGGTAAAGTAAAATGAAAGAAATTTCAACTTCCAAGATAGTGTGTCCTTACCACAATCAAGATACATTGCAAAGCATAGCAAACATTTAAGTATGTACTGTGTGTGTGTGTATGTGTGTGTGTGTGTGTGTGTGTGTGTGTTCAATGTTGGACTGAATAGACTTGCTCCTTGATATGAAGCCTGAAGGCCTTAGTGCTGTGACTCTCCTATCTTTCTGCTTTATTCTTCCCTGTAACTTTGTAATTCCTTGACCTAACTAGACTGTGAGTCTCTTGGAAATAATGTCTGTGCTTTTAATTAACTGTGGGGTTTTTTTCAGTGATTCTTTTCATGTCTAGAACAAATTATATTTTTAATAAAGAATTTCAAATGAATGAATAGTCACATAATAAAGCTTTTCAATGAAGTTCAACTGAGAGGAAAAAAGAGGACCAGTATCTAGAAATGAAAGCCAATTCCATTATAAACCACACCTAAAAGTAAGGTGTTCAACTCTATGAGCACTTACAATGCATTCCTGCTGTTTTCAGATGTTCTAGGACACAGGCCGTGATATTCTTATACTTCATATATTTAAAATCTAAGGCTTAGAAAAACCATTATATAACTTCTTTCATGGTTACCCATTTATACAGATCCTGGCATGAGGTAGCATTGCCCCACTCCTATGGAATACTCCAACAGAGGGTTGATAACTATTCTAATATCTTCTCTACACTTAAACATACACAAAATTAAACTCTCACAGGTTTAACTACTTAAGTGACTTCTTCACTCATGATTGACATTGTGAAAAGAACCGTGTAAACAGAACAACCCTGTGAGCCTCTCCTGACACACGTGTGTGTGTGCGTGTGTGTGTGTGTGTGTGTGTGTGTGTGTGTGTGTGTGTGTGTGTTGGAATCACATGTGACAGCCCAAATGGTCTTGTAGAGTAAAAAGCAATGAGAAAATGTGAAGTGTCTTGGAATGGAAGACGTCTTACCTGATACCTGTCTGGTACACGGCCTTTTAAGATGTGAGGAACGTCGTCTATGCACAGTCCTACTTCTTCCCCCTCCTCCAGTCCCATTGAATCACACAGCATAAATGGAAGTGTTTCCCCACTTTTTGCATCTTTAATGGAATAAACTCTGTACTGTAAAAAAAAAAAAATACTGTGCTAAAGTATATTTGTTAGCATTCAAAACAAGAAGAAAAGAGAAAATTTGCTTATCTTTTAATATAGTGAGTGGCCTGGACCTAGAATAGTCCTCCTACCTCAGCCTCAGAGGGCTGGGGGTAAGGCATGAGTGACCACATCAAGCTGTGTGGTCATAATCTGGCATGTCCTCAGAAAATTGGACATAGTAATACCTGAAGACTCAGCTATACCACTCCGGGGCATATACCCACAAGATGCTCCAACATGTAATAAGGACACATGTTCCTCTATGTTCATAGCAGTCATATTTATAATAGCCAGAAGTTGGAAAGAACCCAGATATCCCTCAACAGAGGAATGGATACAGAAAATGTGGGACATTTACACAATGCAATACTACTAAGCTATTAAAAACAATGACTTCATGAAATTTGTAGGTAAGTGGGTGGATCTAGAAAATATCATCCTAAGTGAGGTAAGTCAGTCACAAAAGAACACATTGTTGTATGCACTCACTGATAAGTGGATATTAGGCAATGAGTGTGGAAGACCCACAATACAACTCATGGACCACATGAAGCTCAAGAAGAAGGAAGACCAAAGAGTGGATGCTTCAGTCCTACTTAGAAGGGGGCACAAAATAATCAAGGGAAGTAGATGGTGGGCGGGACTTGGGATGATAAGAGAAAGAGGAGAAGAAAAAGAGGAGCAAAATCAGGCATGGGAGGAGATGGAGGAGATATACAGAGAGGTTCAGGAAATTGAACAGAAGTGTATAGAAATGGGAGATGGAGAACTGAAGGTAGCAACCAGAAAGTCCCAAGTGCCAGGAAAGCAAGAGCCTCCCAGGACCTCATGGGGATGACATTAGCGGAGTTCCTGTTGAGACCATATCCAGAGGTGAGGCATGGCTCCCAGGTTGAGGGATGGAGCCATCTACCCATCTCCAAGATTTTAACCCCTGTCTAAAGGAAATACAGGGACAAAGAATGGAGCAGAGACTGAAGGAAAGGCCATCCACAGATTATCCCACCTGGGGATCTATCCCACATGCGGACACCAAACCCAGACACTATTGCTGATGCCAAGAAGGGCTTGCTGACAGGAGCCTGATATAGCTGTCTCTTGACAGGCTCTGCCAGATCCTGACCAATACAGATGCAGTTGCTTGCAGCCAACCATGAGACTGAGCACGAGGACCCCAACAGAGGCGTTAGGGAAAGACTGAAGGAGCTGAAGGGGCCTTATCTGGCATCAGTGGAAGGAGTGTCCCTTGGTCCTATGAAAGCTTGATGCTCCAGTGTAGAGGAATACTAGGGTGGTGGGGCAGGAGTGGGTGGGGTGGGTGGGCTGGGGAGCACCCTCATAGAAGCAGGGTAAGGGGGATGGGATGGGGAGATTGCAGAGGGGAAACTGAGAAAGGGGATAACATTTGACATGTAAATAACTAAAATATCCAATTAACAAAAAGAAACAAGATGCAACTTGTGAAAGTGTTGTAAATGTTCCTGAGATCTTGAGTACAGAACCAATGACAAAGAGATGCTATAGGCTTATAGTATATTTGCAACAAGTATGAAAAGGTGTTTTTGTGTAACTAGCTCTTAAGTCTGTAAAAACAAAAGGTTTCTCTGGATAATGTTACTGAATAGAGATAATTCTGATGCAGTGTTTGTCTCTACTTCACTTAACATCTAACTGTAGATTATGAAGAAGGTTATGTGTGAGGAAAAATTACAAAGAAATGGACAAATATGCTCAGTATAACCTGCAACATCACAAACTTTCACAGATCCTTCGGTAACTTACCTGCTTGGTGACACCACTTTCATCAAAGCCCACGATGGCCTGGCGAGCTAGGTGGCCCTGGAAAGCAGACTTCACGGAATTGAAAAAGCTGGACTTTCCTGAACCTACTGGGCCCACCAAGAGAATACGAACTCCTGAAACCAAGTCCTTATAAGGCTTGTAGGCTCTGAGAGCAGAGAGTAATTTCCCTCGGTGCCTGTTTAGAATGCAGAAATTAAACACAATAGCAGATCTTCAGCAAAGCGCTATAAATACCTTAGAGCTTCCAATACTTCCAGTTTAAGGACGGGTTTAGCTATACACTTCTTTTGATAGAGCTTTATAATATATTAAGCATAACACTACAAACACCCCAGGTTATGTAGTTCATACTTAGATATGTTGCATTTACATAGCGGAATGAAATCTTAACCTGTAACAAGTCATTGTTAACTTTAGAAAACAAATTTTGGAGTGATATTAACACTGAAAGTAAGTGACTATTTGGAATAAAATATATTAAAGGGAAATAAAAATTTGCATCTATAAATTAGAAAAGTAGTTTTTAAATTAACTGGACTATTGTCTGTCAACAACTATTATCATTCCAAGAATTATGATTTTTTTTTATCTTCCTCACAAGTTCATTGTCAGCACTTAATGCAATTAATCTCAATAAAATGAATAACAGGTAGGTCAAGAACCTAACTTACTGTTCAGCTGTCACCATCTTCTTTATGAAGCCTGGATCTTTCTGAATGCCTACAGAAAATAAGCACAACATAGTAAGCTCCCTGACTTGTTTGGCTGTCTGAGGTCAAGTGTCCCTCCCAAACAGGGCTGGTCTGCTTGGCCAGTCTTGGCCTTTTCAATTGAGAGTTCAGGTTAACAGCATCCTGAGAGGAAGAGGAGAAAAGACAGATCGCTGCAATTGTATAATGGTTTCACCCTCCTGGTCTCTCTGCTATCTCCCTCCTTCCTTCTCTCCTTCCTGCTTCCCTCTCCTCTCTCCTGTCTTAACTTCATGTCCAGCCCTGTCTTTCTGTTTTAAGGGAATAAGAGATAGTTTATTCTGGAGACACTTTGAGTTATCATGACCAGGGAACACAGATTTATGTTACTCCAAATTCCATGTTCCAGTGTGGAAGTGGTCTTACGACAGTTTTACAGTTTTACAGAACAAAGGAAGAAACAAAGAAAGTTAATGCACATTTAAAATGTGTTTATGAGTATGGCAGAGGAGCAGATGCAGCAAGGCCATCCCTGTCTTTACACATCTTAAATCTCTTTGCTCACAGTAGCCTGCAGTCCTGAGTCTGCAGTGCATGCAGGCTCATCATTTCCTCGCCCTTACACACCAACGACAATACAGAAACCGCAGAAACCAAGTGTAAAAGCAGATTATCCTTTTGTACATACCATCAACTCGAAAAATTTCACATTCCACGGAGAGAAGATTAGATTTAACACTGAGTTCTAGTTCTTTTCTTACTGTGTCATTTAGATCAAGTGTGCAACCTCTGAGTGGACTCACACCGAGTGACAAACCATTGAGTGAGAAAATTATCAGATCTGTAGAATCAACTATTACTCGTGTGCTCAAAAATAAAGCTGATATTCCAGAGCTATTATATTCTTTTTTAATGAAAACCAAGCACAAGCACATGGCTTCTCAGAGTCTAAACTGGGAAATCCTCCAGCACAAAAACACCCACGATGACATCTTGCTTCAGGTGAAATACTGTCACTGTGGATCCCTGAAGATGGCATTTCTGAGTCATCTCAAGAATGCAATTTTTATGAACATTAGACTGATAAAGTAGAGTCAAAGATGTGTTCCCAAGTAGCCTTTCCAGCATCTTTTCTTCTCTCCATGTCAATCTGGCTGTCACTTTCATGTTCCTGTAACTGAAAGAAAAACAGAAGCTGAGTGACTAGCAGAATATAGCAGTTTAAAGGACAAGCTTCTGTTTAGTTCCGGTGAGTTTTATTGACCTCTGACCCAATAAAAACACATTAGGAATTTGAAGCCAATAATATAACATGTAGAAATGGAAGAACAGCAATTACATATGAAAAATAAAAACTTTTGAAATGATAAATAGCATTAAATTTTAGCATTAGGCTGGGAATAATGGCACCTTTAATCTCAGTACTCAGGAGACAAAGGTAAGTGGATGTGTGTGAGTATAAGGGAAACCTGATCTACATACACAGTGAGTTCCAATCCACTCTGATCTACATAGATAGTGAGTTCCAGTCCAGCCAGAATTATACAGGGAAGTTGTCTATAATAAATAAATAAATAAATAAATAAATAAATAAATAAATAAATAAATTTAACTTTGGTTCTCAGTAAGTTCCAGACTAGAGAAAAATACACAATAAAAGTAATCAACAAATATTTTATCTATGATTTGTGGATCACATAGCCTCCTGTTGAGATAACCTTTTATACATTGTATAAATGTGTCTGTCTTATTCAATTGTTAATACTGGCTGGCAGGATTTGGTATTGTTTCTATAGCTCATGGCCTGCCTTAGTATTTTGTAAACGTCCATCCTCCTTCTCCTTCTGATTGACTTAATAAAGATCTGATGGCCAATAGCTGGGCAGGAAGTAGAAGGCAGGACTTCAGGACAGAGAGAGGGTTTTTGAGCAAAGAAGCAGATTACAGAGATTTTTCCAGGGACACAAGGGAGGAAGGAATGAGTGGAAAGGCATAGACTAGAACTAGTCAGGGTTAATTTGTACAAGCTTACTGAGAGTCTGCCCAGCTACAGTGTCTACGCTTTTATAAAGAATAGGAAAGTCTCCATGTTATTGTTTTTATAGTTAGAGTGTTCATAGAAAGTGCTGTAATACTCTACCCTGATTACTTGAGCACCATCGTAATCGCAACCGTTGTAGACGACATGTATTGGGGTTTGCATGTAGATCGCTCAGGTGTTGGGAGCTTTGCCCTTAATACGATAATGACAGACAGAACAATAAAGAGACTGGATCTAGTGAGAAATGGCTACTTCAATTTAGAACCTTGCCCTTGAAAGAAACTAAAGTATTTCTTGTAGAACGCTAGTCATATTTCATGAGAAAATTATTATAAAGGCCTAAGACTGTCTAGGATTCTGGCTTCTGGTTTGGCCATGTGATATCTTCCACACATATGTGGTACCACCATGACACAACCCTCCTTGAAGTGGTACAAGAAGACATGTACCATAGCTGGACAATATAGCTTTAAGATATCTAGACTGTGCCCTAAATGAGCCTGCTTCCTTTACAACGTTGGCTGCTCTGAGATACTTAGTACAGTAACAGAAAGATGCTGTTTCTCTATCTAAACAAATGAACATGACTGCATGCCAATAAAACATCTTTACCACTTAGAGACTATGATGTGTCGATCCATAAATTAAAAGACCGAGGTGAAAATATATTAAAAAAATAGATCGCAAAGAAAATAACAGAATAGGAAGGCAGTCAACAGGCACAAAAGTCCTACACTGACAGCTAAGCTCACAGTCATCACACTAGTTACTGAAATAAAAATAAAAATTAAAAGTTGTAGCCGGGCAGTGGTGGTGCACGCCTATAATCCCAGCACTTGGGAGGCAGAAGCAGGCAGATTTCTGAGTTCAAGACCAGCCTGGTCTACAGAGTGAGTTTCAGGACAGCCAGGGCTACACAGAGAAACCCTGTCTCAGAAAAACAAAAAACAAAAAAAAAAAATTAAAAATTGTATAAACTGTTTTTTAAAATATTAAAAATACTTCAAAGAATAAATAATTATAATACTGTCTAAGATTCAGAAGAGTTAGCACAGAAAGGCAAATTTGACACTTGGAATAACACTTCCTTGAATTGTATGTGTCAACTTCAGAGAAGTACCTGAGAGGCTGGGGAGGTTCTTCAGCAAGAAAAATATTTGTCATGCAAGTACAAAGGTTGGAGTCCAAATTCTTAAAACTAATGTAAAGCCAGGCACAGTAGTACTTATTTATAAAAGCAGAATTCCTATTGCAAAAAGGTATCCAAAGTGGGAAAATCCCCTTTGGATTGTGAGTGACGCTGGTAAAAGCATGTGGGCCAGGTAGAAGCCCATATATGCAGCAGTGCACAAGAGACCTTCTTCAAACAAAATGGAAGGCAAGTCCAGACACAACAGCTTATAATCTGAACTCTACAAACACTATAGTGTATATGCACCTGCACACACAAAGACACACACATATACCACGTGTTGAAATTCTGAGATCCAGAGAAGACATATGAACGAGCTAGAGGCATACAGGATTTGCTTTCTCTTTCAATAGCCTTAATCTTCTTGCATTCAGATAAATGGGATTTATAGTGTGGATTACTGCATGGCATCCCAATTACTGAATTTCTGAAATAAGACACTAAAGATATAAACTATAAAGATCAAACTGACTTTGAAAACAGATAATTGTCCTATAACAAGTGATAATAAAAACTAGTTGGGGAATTATAATGATATTCTACAAAGCTATTCTACAGAGGAATAATCTCTGTACACGAACAACACAGAAAAAAAAAAGTTGCCCAAGAATGTGAAAAGCCAATTCAAAGAGGTGGTGATAAGCACAGAGAAAGAGATAGACATTCTGTAATATGACACTGTGCCTCATACATCTCACACAGGAATAAACGTCCATCAGTGCCAACAGTTGGCCCAAGTACAGAGATTCTAAAACATTAGTGCTGGAGGTTGGATAGATGGCTCAACGATTAAGAGAACTTGCTCCTTTTCTAGAGAACCAAGGTTCAGTTCCCAGATCCCTCACAACTACCTGAAACTCCCATTTGAAGGGGACTGATGCCTTCTTCTGTCTTCTACTCTATGTATAGAATACACACATGAACATTCAGGAATCCATTCATAACCATAAGATGAACAAATACTTTAAACAAAATGGTTGTGATTTTCCTTATGGCCACGTAAAGTTCTGTAGAAAGTACAGTCAGGCCTGCACTGTTAATGAATACAATCATCGATCAGCTCGTCACACTTTGGTACACCTACACAGGGAAATCAACATTAAATCAGCAGTTGACATGAATAGATTAACTATTTTTTATAAACATGAGTAAAGGTCAAATAATTTTCTTTTAATTTAAAAAGCTAAGCCTAGTGTCATCTGTACAAAGTGTTAACATAAAGCAATATCAGAGATTGCACTCATACATTATATACAAGGACGATGCACAAAAATAAACAAGCCAGTGGTCTGTGCAGATGTCTGTGAAAGAAAGAAAGAAGAGAACAGAAGAGAGACTCAGGGATGGCTTCTACTTTCCAAAGAACACTTTTCTTCCAGAGGGAATCTAACTAAACGAAGCAAATCATAGTTGAAACAAGATGGAAATATTGGAGATCGCTCTAGAGCTCACTCCCCCTGTAGTTAGCAGTGCGCCCATTTTCATTACACGAAGAGCAGAAAGGAGAGCAGTTCCATTACCTGATCACCCTGCCAGCGTCACCCTGAAGATCAAAGAGAACTCAGCAGATCAGAAGTCCAGGGGAAGTGCTTACCTGCTGCTGCAACCTGGAGCAGACTGAGCAAGAGGATAAATTAATTAAGTAGAGAACTCTCTTGTTCTGGGTTGTGGAGCAGTTGGAGGATGGAAAGCCCTTTGTCTATCCTAGGTTCCAGAGTCACAAAAAAAAAAAAAAAAGAAACGAAACTGAAACTCATAACAGGAAATACTCTGTTTTGTGTTTAGTTGGCTGCACACCAATTGCCCTTACTTAACTTTCGTTTTCCTCACTGGAAGAAACAGGATGAGAAAGAGAATGCCAAGCAGAAAACAAAATTATCCTTGAGTTTGACCACATGCAGGCATGTATAAAATGTCGACAACTCATGAAAACTTTCCTTGAGAAACCCTCCCTGCAATGCTGCCTACATCCTTGGCCCTGTGTCGCTAATGCTTCAGCTGCTTTTCCTAGAACAGCCTCATACATGTTAGTAGCTCTGCTTCTTGAAGTCCAAAAAACTCTTGAACACATCAAGCAAATTAAAAGATTGTGGGTTTAGATTTTTCAAAATCTACTTTAATAAGAGTCCTCAAATGCTTCAACCTCTCTTCTAGCCCACCATCCAAAGGTAGGGGAGAAAAGATGGTAAATAGAACAAGGGGATGTAGACTTGTTTAGAAGTAGTTCTTTAGGTGATTTCAATCATTGCTGTCAGGACACCAGCAGTCCAGTTCAATAGTTCCAGGACACCAACAGTCCAGTTCAAAAGTGCCCCCAAACACAAATCAGCAACGGGTCAGGATCCAGCAGAAACAAGAGTCGCAAAGCTACCTATACAGGGGCCTACCACTGTTGGTTGAGTCTCACTGACGCTCTCTCCGAGTATCACATCTCCTCTCATCAATCTGCTTCAGCAAAACAGCACATGAGTCTGCATCATGTGACACAAGCAGAAATTTCCACTTCATTAGGTGGCACAGATGGGACTACTTGAACCTAGCTCCATATGGCAAAAGAACATGATGGTCCTGCTCTTTTCTGACTCTGTGCACTTCCTCTTCCTGTTCACTCATTCACATGCCAGCACTGCTCTAGACCTGGAGAGAGAGAAGCTCAACTAGACTAGAAGTTAGGTTTCAGTGTGCTCAGGGAGACAGACAAATATGCAAGCAGTTGCCCACATGACTGTTGCTAAGGAACAAAAGGAAGAGGAGGTAGATTTCAGAGATCCAAGAATCCCATGGCCTTATCCAATCGAGGCCATTTGTGAAAGGTCTCCTTGCAAATCTGACTTCAAGCTGAGGCTTGAAGTTAAGGAAAGTAAATTAAGGGAGGAGAAATTCTTCTCTGGGCCTACCAAGCAAGGGTGTCAGTCTATCTAGAACAGAATGTGATTAGAAGTCATCTGGCTACGTAGACCAGTAACTTTCCTTATACCTCATAAAACAGCAGTGCTAGTACAAAACGACTCCTGTCCATGCAACTTAAAGCCTGGTCCATCCTTGATATGGGTTTTGCCTTGTCTTATTGCAACTTGCTATGCTATGTTCAGATGATATTCCTGAGAGGCCTGTTTTTCTCTCAAGGGAAATGGAGGAGTGGATCTGGGGAGAGGGGAGTGGAGGTGCGGCTAGGGGAGTGAAGGGACGGAAAACTGTGCTCAGGAGGTAATGTATAAGAGAATAGGTAATTCTTTAAGTCACTGTCTATCTAGAACAAATCAGGAGATCCAGACTAAAGGTCTTAGTCAGGACTTCTATTGGTGTAACGAAACACCATGATCAAAAGCAAGATGTGTAGGAAAGAATTTATTTGACTTACACTTCCACATCATAGGAAGTTAGGACAGAAACTCTAGCAGGGCAGGAACCCAGAGGCAGGAAATAATGCAGTGGCCATGGAGAAGTACTGCTTACTGGCTTGTTCCTCATGGCTTGCTCAGCCTGCTTTCTTATAGAACCCAGGACCACCAGACCAGAGGTAGCATCATCCAAGATCAGCTGTGCCTCCCCATCAATCACACGTTAGGACAATGGCCTATATCTTATGGGCATTTTCTCAGTTTAGGTTCCTTCTAGCTTGTGTCAAGTTTACATAAAACTAGCCAAGACACTGATGAATAACTGCCTTATGCAAATATGAGCTTTATATCAGGTACAAACATAAACACAAGAACATATAAAGTATCTGAGAAAGCAGCAGGTCCATGAGCTTAGCAAACACACCAGACACCCCAAGAAGCAACTGCTCCATGTAAAGAAGGGCTGTCCAGCATTAGGATTTGGAGGCATCTAACTGGTCCCAGGCCATTTCTCAGAGTGCATCATGGGAATGACAAACAATGTTCTCCTGAGCTCAGTATGGCCTCTCGACGTGATTAGGTCCACATGAAGCCACAATGCATCTAGCCCAACTGCACCTTGAGCCAGCTATGGACTTTGCACCAGATCAGCCTGTGTAGTTCATTGCTCTGACCCTTCTGCAACTTTACTGCTTATGTAGATAGCTTATCCAAGCTCCTGCAGTGACTCTTTGCATCTGTATTGGCTCTCTAGGAAGACTTTTGAGAACTCTCTTTAGCCCTTCCTTTGCCATCTTGTATTCTGTATATTATTATGTGCACTATGGTATGGCCCTGTTAAAGTAGATGTATCACTGTGGGTGTGGGCTATAAGACTCTCACTCTAGCTGCCTGGAAGTGTGTACTCTCTTAGCAGCCTACAGATGAAGGTATAGACCTCTCGGCTCCTCCTGCACTATGCCTGCCTAGACACTGCCATGTTTCTGCCTTGATGATAATGGACTGAACCTCTGAACCTATAAGCCAGCTCCAATTAAATGTTGTTCTTATAAGAGTTGCTTTGGTCATGGTATCTGTTCACAGCAGTAAACCCTAATGAAGACAAACATACATATCAATTGAACCTGTGTCAATAAATATCAGAAGACACTAAAGATGATAGGAAAGGAAAGAACTAAGCTACAATGGAGCTACAGTGACTATGCATCCTACTGGTAAGAGCAAATGGTCTATAAAACACTGCAGGAAATTAATTAACATTTGATGTTAGAAAAATCTCATAGTAATAAATTTGATAAACAAGATGTAGAGCTTTGACGTAAGACACTGTGACAGTAAAATACCACAAACACAGCAATTGCAGCAGCAAAGGCTTACTTAGCTGTACATGCTGCAGGGACCACTGACCACACGTGCAGTGGAGTCTCTGTTACCCAAGAAGCTGCTTTTCCCTTGCAGCTTCTCGCCCTCTGCTGGCGAGGCTTAACTTCATGTGAGCCTGTTAAAACCAGAAATAGGTAAAGAAACCAAACCCATGTTTAAAGCTTCAGCAATGAAAAAAAAAGGGGTATGGAGCTGAGAGACAATAAATTGATAACTAGAGATGGAAAAGGACAATAGTTATGATAAGGAAGAGGAAGAAGGGAAGGGGGAAGAGGTGAGGGAGGGAGAAGAAAAGGGAAAGTGAAGAGGAGGGCTAAGAGGAGAAGAAAGACAGGAGAATGGGAAGGAGGAGGGGGAAAGGGAGAGGGAGAAGGGGAGGGAATGGAGGAGGAGGGGAAGAGAAGAAGAAAGAGAAGGGAAAAGAGGAGGAGGGAGGAGGATTAAGGAGAGAAGAAGAGGGGGAAAGAGGGAAATGAGGAGAACTGGAAAAACAAGTATTATAAAACGGTCATGAACTCAAGTGCTCTGGTTAAATATTTGGCCCTGTCAGTTAATAAGGTGAAAGCTAATCCCCAGTGTGATAACATTTAGAGGTGTAGCCGCAGGAATGAGATTGTTTCCCTTATGAAAGAAGCTCCAAAGAGCCACTTCCCTTACCACCACGTGAAGACAGCTATGAGCTGCCAGCTATGGACCAATAGCAGACCCTTACTAGATGCGGGATCTGTCATCTCCATGTGTGAGCAGTGCATCCCACTCCACTGATTAACTGATGGGGCATGACGCATTTCCAGGGAGAATACTTAATGGACACCTATAAACCAACACATAGGAAAGACGGCCCTTCCTAGCTAACAGATGGACGTATGCAAATGAACTCAACTCCATTAATCGCCAAGGAAATGAAAACTAAGCCTACAATGAGATACCACTACACAACACAACTGATGCAAATGTCGAGGGCCTGGAATCGGCCTTCTTCCTTACCCAGCTGTATCCTCTTATTCCTGTTACACTCCACCTAGGACTTCAAGCACAACACTTACTATTACAGTGTTTTTCCATTCCTAACTTTAGAGATATGCTCTCAGTCTTTTCCATTATATAATATGTAAATGTCCAGTATAATGTTCTACAGTATAATGTTAACTACAGGTATCTTTAGTATACTGGGTTGAATATGCTCCTCGTGCACCAGATGGTACAGTGAGCTTCATTAAGGAACATTTCTGATTATTAGAATAATCACATGATTTCATAGGATATTACCCTACACTTTAAAGATACTAAAGATTTCACTAGGGTCTGGTAAAGACTTTCAACCAATAGAAGTGGGGGGGGGGTCCCACTCACAAAGTTTCAAAAATATAGCTAGAGATAGACCTACAAGGGGAGGAGCGCTCACTACTATGAAAATTTTCAAACACTGAAGAAGAAACTAGATGGTGGGAAGAGCTCTCAGGCTCAGGGGAGGGGACAGGGGAGGAGTTAATATTGTGGAAAAGACTGTATTACCAAGACTGGGCAATCTTCAATAAGATAACAATGGTGCTCCACAGAACTAGAGAAAACAGTCTTAAATTTCACATGGAAGCACAAAAGACCACAAGTAGCAAAAGTGGCTGCAGCAGAAGGAAAAACATTAGACGCATTAATGCCAGGTTTCTGGTTTTACTACGGATCTATAGCAATAAAATGTCTGAGACTAGTGCAAAGACACATTGATCAACAGATCATCGGACTCACAGCCACCTAATTTGTGGCACGGATGTTCTGAAAATGGGGACAACAGAGAGCCTCCAACAGTGTTGAGAGTCTGGATGCAGATGTAGCCAGAAAACAGAACTATATCTCTGACTCTAGTCATCAATTCAGAGACTTAGTATAAGACCCAAAGCTCTGAAACCAGTAGAGAAAGCCACAGGAAAAGCACACGACGGCGCATGCACAGGCAAGGACTCTCTGGAAGGAGCCCCAGCCAGCAGTTCAATAAATAAGATCAAGACTTGACACTTGAGACCGGGTGAAATTCAAATGCTTCCAGCACAGCAAAGAAAAGAATCAAGAGAGTGAGGACAACCTACAGAATGGAAAACGTTCACTCTCCCAAATATATATACAACAGATTTGTCTAGAATGTATTTTAAAAAAACTAGAAAAACTAACTATATGCACAAAATACATTAGATCAATATGTGACCTAATGAATAGTTCCAGAGGGAAAAAAAATACATATGACCAGTGAGTATTTGAAGTTGTTCAACACTGTTAGCTGTCAAAGAGATGCTAATTAAAACTATAAGGAGATTCTACCTCACATCAGCCAGAAAGATTATTATCAAGCATTCCAAATCAGCCCACCACTACTAGGATATGTGCGTATCCATGCACGTTGCCACACAATGCACAGGAGCCAAGACTTGGAACCCACAAAGTGGTCTAGTAACAGAAGAGTGATGTAGAAAATGTGGTCATGGACATAGCAGAGCCTTATCTGGGGGATAAAAGAATGGCACTTATAGGGGATGAATGGAACTGGTGGTCATTGTGTTAAGAAAGATAATCCAGACCCTAAAAGACAAATATAACATGTTTTCCCTCATGTGTAGGATCTACATTTAAATTCACACACATACAATATGTGGGACATAAGAACTAGAAAATGTACTCCCAAGGGGGACATGAGGTCTAATGGGAAGGAAGAGGAGTAAGAGAGGGTAATGTGTGTGACATGCATGAAGACTGGGAAGAAAGAATCAGCAAGTTGGGAGGAGTAATACAGAGAAGGAAAGTTGGCAGGTGAGTACCAATGAAGTAGGATTATATATATTTCACAGAAGGACTATTGGCAGGTGGATAAAAATGAGGCATAATGGAACATATTATGAAAATGTCAACATGAAACCTATGACTTGCATGCTAACTGAAAAAGTCAACAATGAGGATCATCTAAAAGTCAGAAAGGCCAGCCAAGTTTTAGATAGAACCTAGCGTGATATTGCTCTTACAGTATAAATGTGTGTAATTATTGTGAACAGGTAGGCCATGTCAATGCCAATTGAATATATATTCCCATAATGAGCCGGGAATTCTATTCCTGTTCATGCAAATTAATTTACATATTCATCACAGGACTTGTACAAAATGTCCGTGGAAGCCAGGAACTCCCAGTAGCTGTGCATACTAGCAATGGATCTACACAATTCAGGCCTTCCTAACAGCTGTCTATAGTGGCCCTATCACACATAGCTGATCTATTGGCAACCAATAGATTCTGGAGAGGGGTACTATGGTATACAGTTGTCTACCTATTGTGAGTCCAGCAGGCTCTGGTGCTTAGCTCTGAACTCGGGATCATACAGACTGCCCTGATTATACTCTGTGGGACTCTAAAAACCAAAACTAGTAAATAAGGAAAAGACACCTATAGTGGAGAGATGTTGGTAGGTGTCAGAGGGAAACAGGAGGGAAGAGACAGACTAAAATCCACAGTGTTCATGCATGAAATTGTGAAAGAACCACAAACTGAAAAACATGTAAATTACCCTACTGAAATAAATATGTTTGTGTTCACAAAATGCAATACTGTAGTGCCCTAAGAATAAGTGAACTACAAGCTGGGCACTGGTGGCGCACGCCTTTAATCTCAACACTTGGGAGGCAGAGGCAGGTGAATTTCTGAGTTCAAGGCCAGCCTGGTCTACAGAGTGAGTTCCAGGACAGCCAGGGCTACACAGAAAAACCCTATCTCGGAAAAAAAAAATTAAAAAGTGAAATAGAGGCAATAGGTACAGACAAATCTCACAAACATGTTTAGGAAAGAACATGTGACACGCTACTGTCACTCAAAGCCTACCTCTGGGTTTATAACCAGATCAGTGACTGCCTTAGTGAGGCAGTGGCTACAGTAGGAATCAGAGGATATTCCAAATACTAGTAATGATGGAGGCTTTAGTTACATAGGTATATTCAATTCACAGTAACTCGTTGATCTGAATGACTCGGACTCATGCTTTCCTGTGTCTTATGTATTAATAAATTTTTCCTCAAAGGAGAGTAAAGAAAAGGCACCACAACCAACTAGGGTCCTATTGAGCGAATGAATATGGTCAGGTAGCTCGCAGCTCGTGTGTACCTGCTATAACTAAGATAAGAACCCTTGAGACCTCTGCTGTGGCTTTTACTTGAGAGGAATGCAGTCTTGCCACAAGGGGGTTCCCTTGCTGCATTCCACTGCCTAGGATTAGCACTTTTCTCTAGATGCTTCTCTGGATATTTGGGTGCATTTTGTTGGCTAATCATTGACTGACAATCTGACAAGGCCACTCTGCTGAAGCTGTCATCTAAGTGACAGAACCTACACAGAACGAAACATAAAACTTCCCCACAATTACCCCACAGGTGGCCTTTCAACAGGTACTGACATATACTTCTCCAAAACCCGCTTTCTTATTGCTAGAAAGTTCATCTTAGTTTAATACTAAAATCTCCCATTTGTAATTTCTAGCCTCTATGTTTGTTCTCACTATTAGAATCCAATGTCTCTATTGTTGACAAAGTACAAATTTCTATTAAGCAAAGGAAGTATTTTCATTACTTACATCATACCTCAAACTATTCTTGACCTGATAGAAAAACGACACAGATGGGTGCTAGTGGCTAACTATTGCCACATTTAAACCATTTATAAAGGCTGCACTGCTAATCTTTATTAACTTTCTGTTAGAGTTAGAGAACTCCTACCTATCACAATAGTTTTACTCTGACTCTTACTAAGCTAGGCCCTGCTGCCTCCCCCACCCAGTTCAGCCTCAGGCTTTGGCCGTTTCCACCCTAGGTGGTCACCTGGGGAATTAAGACAAAAGACCTTCTGCAGACTATCAGCTTATCTCTGAAAGAAGCTGAGATACAACTAGGCCTGCAACAACGCCTACTGCCCGAGGACCGAGGACCTTGGCAGACAGCCACTGGTGACCTTCACCCCTTACTCTTTCCTGAATCCTCCTGCAATGTTTATGTTATGCAAATATCATTGTAACCTAGAGATCCAATTTCAATTTCTCCTGTACACATAAATGCTGAACCCCAAAAGTAAAGTACGAAGTCTTGATTGGGGCTCAACTTGACTTCGAGTCCATTTTTTCTCGAACTCTTGTGTTTCAGGTCCTTTTCTTCCTTTGACTGAGAGAACCCAAAGTTTGTGAAACCCAAGGCCCTTCAGGTCTTGAGTTATGTACAAATAAGCTGCGTGTTTTCTACCTCATAACGTTACTAGTACACATTAAAACTTCAACAGCATTCATCAGTTTAACTTGGTGGAACAATGCATTCACTACCTAAATCCAAACAGGTATAAGGTAGACGTACTTTGCCCCATTTTTGTCCAACTATATTTTAGAGCACTTTGGTTTTCCTGCAATGTACACTTGCCTTCTCTGCAGCATTACCTGCTTTTAGGTCTAGTAAAATCTGCTGACAAAGAGAATTCGTCCATTTGACCAAAACCTGGTTTCAACTAATTTAGTGAAAGAAGGACCACAACTTTCAACTGAAGCTCCTTAGTTCTTTAACCAATTCAGCAAACATATGAGGAGTGCCAGCATGGTGTGTGGGCCTCAGTTAGAGGCAGAGTGGACAGGGGTTGATTATGACAGTCTGGCTTTCAGGAAACTTTATTTTCAATAGCAGAAATAAATGACAATTTGACACAGCAAACAGGTCTTCTAAACCGGTAAAGGCAAGCTTATTTTGCTGTGTGGTTATAATGAGAAATAAATTTTTGGATAAGATTGTTTAGGGTGTTCTCTTTGAAAAAGGAGCATTTGAGTTAAGACTTCAACTGTGAGAAACTAATTAAGGAAGTAAGCCAAGAAAAACTTTCAGGGGAAAGCAATCAATTCCTGAGGTGGCAAGGAGCAAGGCAGAAGAAATTGATATGGAGAGCATGTGATGTAGACAGAAAGGTAGGAAAGCACATTAAGCCCAGACCAGATGGGGCTTGCAGGGCCACATCAGGGAATTTGTGCTTAATTCCAGTTGGATGAACTACATATTGTGGTTGTTCTGTTAAAGGCATCATTGTGGCTGCTGGAAGAAGGTGAGTCAAAAGTAGGAGGTTGGCAAAAGTGGGTGGCAATTCAAGTGAGCTGTGATGGGTTGGTCAAGGGTTATGAGGGTAAGGATAAAAACAAGTGAAAACTCACAAAAAATACTTTAGACATAAAGAAAAAAAATGTGGCAGTGATCTTGCTGAAGGCAATGTACAGATTCAATGCAATCCCCATCAAAATTCCAACTCAATTCCTCACAGACTTAGAAAGAGCAATTTGCAAATTCATCTGGAACAACAAAAAACCCAGGATAGCCAAAACTATTCTCAACAATAAAGGAACTTCTGGTGGAATCACAATCCCGGACCTTAAGCTGTACTACAGAGCAATTGTGATAAAAACTGCATGGTATTGGTACAGTGACAGGCAAGTAGATCAATGGAACAAAATTGAAGACCCAGAAATGAACCCACACACCTATGGTCACTTGTTCTTTGACAAAGAAGCTAAAACCATCCAGTGGAAAAAAGACAGCATTTTCAACAGATGGTACTGGCTCAACTGGCGGTCAACATGTAGAAAAGTGCAAATTGATCCATTCCTATCTCCTTGTACAAAGCTCAAGTCCAAGTGGATCAGGGACCTCCACATCAAACCAGATACATTGAAACTAATAGAAAAGAAAGTGGAGAAGAGCCTTGAGCTCATGGGCACAGGGGAAAATTTCCTGAACAGAACACCAATAGCTTCTGCTCTAAGATCAAGAACTGACAAATGGGACCTCATAAAGTTGCAAAGCTTCTGTAAGGCAAAAGACACTGTCAATAGGACAAAACCAACAAATTAGGAAAAGATCTTTACCAATCCTATATCTGATAGAGGGCTAATATCCAATGTATACAAAGAACTCAAGAAGTTAGACTCCTGAGAACCAAATAACCCTATTAAAAAAATGGGTACAGAGCTAAACAAAGAATTCTCAACTGATGAATACCAAATGGCTGAGAAGCACCTAAAGAAATGTTCAACATCTTTAGTCATCAGGGAAATGCAAATGAAAACAACTCTGAGATTCTACCTCACACCAGTCAGATTGGCTATGATAAAAAACTCAGGTGACAGCAGATGCTGGGGAAGTTGTGGAGAAAGAGGAACACTCCTTCATTGCTGGTGGAATTGCAAGTTGGTACAACCGTTCTGGAAATCAGTTTGCCGGTTCCTCCGGAAATTAGACATAGTTCTACCAGAGGACCCAGGTATACCACTCCTGGGCATATACCCAGAAGATGCTCCAACATGTAATAAGGACACATGCTCCACCATGTTCATAGCAGCCTTATTTATAATAGGCAGAAACTGGAAACAACCCAGATGTCCCTCAACAGAGGAATGGATACAGAAATTGTGGTACGTCTGTACAATGGAGTACTACTCAACTATTAAAAACAATGAATTTATGAAATTCTTAGGGAAATGGATGGATCTGGAGAATATCATCCTGAGTGAGGTAACCCAATCACAAATGAACACACATGGTATGCACTCTCTGATAAGTGGTTATTAGCCCAGAAGTTCAGAATACAGGAAGAACAACTCACAAACCACAAGAAATTCAAGAAGAAGGAAGATCAAAATGTGGATATTTCATTCCTTCTTAAAAGGGGAAACAAAATACCCACAGAAGGAGTTGCAGAGACTAACTATGGAGCAGAGACTGAAGGATAAGCCAGCCTAAATATAGCTATCTCCTGAGAGGCTCTGACGGTACCTGACTAATACAGAAGCAGAGGCTCACAGCCATCCATTAGACTGAGTACAGGGTCCCTAATGAAGGAGTTAGAGAAAGGACCCAAGGAGCTGAAGGGTTTGCAGCCCCTTAGGATGAACAACAATATGAACAAACTAGTACCCTCAAAGCTCCCAGGGACTCAACCACCAACCAAGGAGTACACATGGTGGGACTGATTGCTCTGGCAGCATGTGTATAGTAGAGGATTGCAAAGTCGATCATCAATAGGAGGAGAGGCCCTTGGCCCTGTGAAGGTTCTGTGCCCCAATGTAAGGGAATGCCAGGGCCAATAAGTGGGAGAGGGTGGGGCAGCAAGCAGGGGGAGGAGGGAGGCAACAGGGGTTTGTTCTTGTTGCTTTTTGTTTTTTTTTTTTCTTTCTTTTCTTTTTGGAGCACAAAGTAGAAAAGGAGAAATCATATGATGTAAATAAAGACAATATCTAATAAAAAAATGTGGCAGTGGTTTGTATATGGTACTGGAATGAGAAAAAATACAGACTAAATTTTTACTAAAGAAACTAACTATATTTTATGAACCATTTTATGAATCAAAGGGAAATTGGAGACAAATGAGATTTATCAAGGAGACCAAGAAAAGTGTCTTGAACATACAAGATAGGGTGTTAGTAGATATGGGGTAGCTGAAGCTCCCTGTGGGAACATCTCTCTCCTGGTGTCTCATCTTTATCTCTTTGGGCCCCCAGTGAGCTGCTTTGTGAAAATGCCAGCCTGTCCCAAAGGTAGCAGTGTATGCCTCTACTCACAACTACATCCCCATCCCCCAGGTCTCTGCTTTCAGCAGAGGACAATTTCACTTCTGCTAAACTCTGTCCATCTCGTTTCAGTCCCCACAGATGGCCAGGAATCAAGGGCTGAAGTCTTATTTATTTTGAACTCCTGAACCACAGCTAATAACCATAAAACACATTCACAGTGCAGAGGATACGTAAACAAAATGGCACCATTACAAAATGGCAACAACTGGCCAAATGTGCTGGCACAGCCCTGCTGTGCTGCCACACACACTGCAGGGGCAGAGTAGGGTCAGGTAGAAAGATAAGCCAGCCTGATCCATGCAAGGAGTTCGAAGCCAGCCAGGACTGGATCTCGAGATGTCTGAGAAGAGCAGGAATAAATAATTAGTTTTAAACTGCAAATCCATCCCATATGCAGACACCAAACCCAGACACTATGACTGATGCCAAGAAGCGCTTGCTGACAGGAGTCTGATATAGCTGTCCCCTGAGAGGCCCTGCCAGAGCCTGACCAATACAGATGAGGATGCTCACAGCCAACCATTGGACTGAGCACGGAGACCCCAATAGAGGAGTTAGAGGAAGAACTGAAGGAGCTGAGGGGGATTGCAACCCCACAGGAAAAGCAACAATATCAACTAACTGGACCCCCCCCCAGAGCTCCCAGGGACTAAACCACCAACCAAAGAGTACACATGGAGGGACCCATGGCTCCAGCTGCATATGTAGCAGAGGATGGTCTTATCTGGCATCCGTGGGAGGGGAGACCTTTGGTCCTGTGGAGGCTTGATGCCCCAGCATAGGTGGATGCTGGAGAGGTGAGGCAGGAGTTGGTGAGTGAGAGGGCGAGCACCCTCATAGAAGCAGGGGGGTAGGGGATGGGATGGGGTGTTTGCAGAGGGGAAACCAGGAAGGGGGACAATATTTGAAATGTAAATAAATAAAATAACCAATTTAAAAAAGAATAGAAAAAATAAATGCAGTTACAGAAACAATAAATAAATACATAGATAAATAAATACTTTCAAAGCCAACCACACACACACACACACACACACACACACACACACACACGCACACGCGCGCGCGCGCGCACACACACACACACACACACACACACAGAATCCTTGTGCTTTAATGGTGGATGGCCAATGTTTGCCTCTTTATATTTGTTTTCTCCTCTAATCTCTGAGGTCAAGTCTAATCTTCATCACCAAACCAGGTTGGGGACTAGAAGGCAACTAGACAGCACTCCAATCTCCTGCCCACACGACCTCATGTTCTTATAGAACCAAAGGTACAAAGATCCACGTGTTAATTTTTGTCAAAATGAGAAATGGGACAGCAGGGAGAGGCAGGAGGAGAAGGGAGCTGGGCTCAGAGGCAGAAACAAAGGCAGAGAAAGGGATCATGGAATAGCACACGTGCAGCCAGGGTTGCAAACATTCACCTCCGCGTCTTAGTCACTCCAGCTCTTCAGCTGATATAACAGAACACATAGACTCAAAGGCTTATGAGCCACGGGGATTTATTTCTGCCATGTCTGGAGACTGGGAAATCCAAGGTCAAAGCACTTCAGATTTGCTAGCTGCTATCCTCAGCGGCAGCTGTTCTCCCAGTGACTTGAACTGGGAATTCTTTCTGGACATGCATGAACTTTGACCACAAGGGCCCTAGTCAATTGCTTAGCCTTTCCCGAAGGCCTGTCTCCTAAGGCCCTCACCTCGAAGGTGAAGATTTCAACAGGAGTTGAGTGCGCAGCGCCTATCTTGACCAGCAAGAAAGACACCACACCGTGCTCTTCTTCCAGCGGTTTATTCGGGAACCTTTAACATCCTGCAAGCTTCTCCCTCTCCCCGGGGCAGGCCAGTCCAGATATAGTATCCCCAAGCCAATCAGCGCTGGGAGTGTACTGCTTCGCTATTGGCCAATGGTTGCATCACGTCATTTCTGACACCGCCCCTTGCCAAAGAAGGAGTTGTTTACCACGGAGAGCGCTCGCTGTTGGGCTAGCAGAAGGCGGAAAGCCGTGCTATTTTAAGGCGAGGCTTGATACAATTCCCTTAAATAATACATATATATGTATACACACACACACACACACACACACATATATATGTCGTATACAGATATATAAATAACATATACATGCATACATATATACATATATATGCATAGTACACACATATTGCTTTTTCTTTCGATAAAATGGACATGAAATCATTTAGTTCTTGGAATTAACGAAAAGCATTCAGGTTCCCCCAGAAAAACATTGCTAAAATATGCACACACAGAATAATAGAAGCTGATGAGATGGCTTAGTGAGTAGAGGAACTTACATCAGGCTGACATCCCAGGATACAATCTGACTTCCCTACTTGAAGCCTGTAAGAGAATCAAGTCCTAATATAAATGCTCAGTGACCCCCGCCCATGCCTGCATAGAAAGAATGGCAAAGTCATACACGACGGATTTAAGGCGGAATAAAGATGCCCGCAGAGCGCCCCCCAGCAGCCACCTGACAGGACTGCTCACAGCTCGGTCCCCTCATGGCGTCCTGAGACCCTGACTCTCAGGTACACGCAGTGATGTTCAGCTATGAAGGCTTCCTTCTCAGTCTTGATTCATCAGACCTTAGCACTAAGATGACTTCCGGCTCTCACTCAGTTCCATACCTAGAATTAATGAAGAACAGTCTGGTGAAGAGTTTATCCAGGAAAATTCAGTTTTGTATAAAGGGCATACACGTCAACACTGTATAATCTTAATGCTTACTTTTATTTCAACATAATAATCAAAGAATGGAAGGTTATGGTGTTTTAGAATTCTATTTAAAGGCATTCATACTCTTTAGATTGTTAATATTTTCATAATATAGTAAGTGTTACAGGTATTGATATTTTGACTAAATTTGACTTATAATTTCAGTATATGATGGGCTGTGTGTGGTTGATAGAGTGTTTGCCTAGCATGCCTAAGATCCCAGGTTTGATACTCACCACTCCATAAAAATTTTTAATATATCTAGGAACTAATGTGCTTATTCTCTACAGCTCTCATTATGATTTTTCAAAATACTAATACAAATTTCTTCTTTTATATAATCAACATAGACAAGATCAATCCACTTCACTAACTATAGAATCAATTCCATTTCATTTCAAATTTTACACTTAGAGGTTGAAATCTCACAGTTCTATGAATTCTTCATTGGGCTTTATTGGTTATTAACTTCAGTCCTTGCTTAGATGACCTAAGGAATCATGACCAAATTGTGTAAAATAAGACTCCATCTTCAGACTTGGCAGCAAGCACCTTCACCCGCTGAGCCACTATGCTGGCTCTGGAGAAGCTTAGGCCATTTTCCTTTGTAAACTGCTCTGGCCACCCTCTGCTGTTTGAGGGCTGGAGAAATGGCTCAGTGGTTAAAAGCACTGACTGCTCTTCCAGAGGTCCTGAGTTCAATTCCCACCAACCATGTGATGGCTCACAACCATCTGTAATGGGATCAGATGTCCTCTTCTGATATGTCTAAAGACAGCTACAGTGAACTTACATACATTATATAAATAAATAAATAAATAAATAAATAAATAAATATTTAAGCCAAGTAGTGGTGGTGCATACCTTTAATCTCAGCACCTGGGAGACAAAGGCAGACAGATTTCTGAGTTCAAGGCCAGCCTGGTTTACAGAGTAAGTTCCAGGACAACCAGAGCTATACAGAGAAACTCTGCCTCGAAAAAAAAGAAAGAAAGAAAAGAAAAGAAAAAAGAAAAAAGCTTATTAAGGCCCAAGTCCCAACAGAGTGTGAAAACTTGGCTTGAATCCCCCCACCCAACCCCCACCCCATCCCACCCCCACCCCCGAGCCGCGCAGGATGTGTTTGAGTAGATCCATCTCTGTGCCCAGGCTGAGCTTTCCCTATGGTCTCCATTCTCATCTTCTGCTAGAATAAATGCTTTAGGGGTCACCAGAAAGGAGGATCATTTAATAACAACAAATACAAATGATTCCAATTTATATGTGAAAAAATAGTGGATCGTGGCAAAAGACAGTCTCGGCCAGTGAATCAATTTCCAGACTTGAGCCAGTTTGCAGATCCAGAACCCCTTGAATGAAGGGGTGGCCAGGTTCTTCTGAGGGAGGATCTTGATAAGATACCTAAAAGTTTTGCTGTTAACCTTTCTCCAGTTCTTCCCCAGAGGGACCTACAGCCTTTTACAAGAGTAACTGTACACTGGGGGAAAGGAAATAATCAGACTTTCCGGAGTCTATTGGATACTGGTTCTGAATTGACACTAATCCCAGGTGACCCCAAGAAACATTGTGGCCCTCCAGTTAAAGTAGGGGCTTATGGAGAGCAGGTGATTAATGGAGTTTTGACTGGTGTCCGACTCACAGTAGGGAAACAACATTGCAGTAACATTGCAGTAAGTAACATTGCAGTAAGTAACATTGCATGGGCATTCCTCCATGGCTTCTGCATCCACTCCTGCCTCCAAGTTCCTAGCCTGTGTGAGCTCCTGTCCTGACTTCCTTTGGTAATGAAGAGCAATGTGGAAATGAAAACTGAATAAACCCTTTTCTCCCTAACTTGCTTCTTAGTCATGATACTTGTGAGGAATAGAAACCCTGACTTAGCACAACGTTTAGTGGGTCTATTTGGATTCTGGAGACAGCACATTCCTCACTTGGGTGTGCTACTCAGACCCATTTACCAAGTGACTCGGAAAGCTGCTAGCTTTGTGTGGCCTGGAACAGGAGAAGGCTCTTCAACAGGTCCAGGCTGCTGTGCAGGCTGCTCTACCACTTGGACCATATGATCCAGCAGACCCGATGGTACTTGAGGTGTCTGTGGCAGATAGAGATGCTGTTTGGAGCCTCTGGCAGGCCCCTGTAGATGAATCACAGAAGAGACCCTTAGGATTTTGGAGCAAAGCTCTACCATCATCTGCAGACAACTATTCTCCCTTTGAAAAACAGCTCTTGGCCTGCTATTGGGCCTTAGTGGAAACTGAACGTTTGACAATGGGACACCAAGTTACTATGTGACCTGAACTACCCATCATGAGCTGGGTGCTATCAGACCCTTCAAGTCATAAAGTAGGACGTGCACAGCAGCAGTCAACCATCAAATGGAAGTGGTATATACGTGATCGGGCCAGAGCAGGTCCTGAGGGCACAAGCAAGTTACATGAAGAAGTTGCTCAAATGCCTTTGGTTTCCAGCTGTTACAATGCCATCTGCTGCCAAGCATGCACCTATAGCTTCATGGGGTGTTCCCTATGATTGTCTGACTGAAGAAGAGAAGACTAGGACCTGGTTTACTGATGGCTCTGCACGTTATGCAGGCACCACCCAGAAGTGGACAGCTGCAGCATTACAACCCCTTTCCAGGATAACCCTGAAAGATACAGGTGAAGGAAAATCTTCACAGTGGGCAGAACTTCAGGCAGTACACATGGTATTACAGTTTGTTTGGAAGAAGAAATGGCCATATGTACAATTGTTCACTGACTCATGGGCTGTAGCCAATGGATTGGCTGGATGGTCAGGGACTTGGAAAGATCACGATTGGAAAATTGGTGAGAAAGACATCTAGGGAAGAAGTATGTGGATAGATCTCTCCAAATAGGCAGAGGATGTGAAGATATTTGTGTCCCATGTAAATGCTCACCAAAAGATGACTTCATCTGAGGAAGAGTTCAATAATCAAGTGGATAAGATGACCCATTCAGTGGACAGTCAGCCTCTTTCTCCAGCCATTCCTGTCATTGCTCAATGGGTACATGAACAAAGTGGTCATGGTGGCCGAGATGGAGGTTATGCTTGGGCTCAACAACATGGACTTCCACTCACCAAAGCTGACCTGGCTACAGCTGCTGCTGAATGCGAGATCTACCAACAATAGAAACCAACACTGAGCCCCAGATATGGCACCATTCCTCGAGGTGACCAGCCAGCAACGTGGTGGCAGGTTGACTACATTGGATCACTTCCTCCATGGAAAGGACAACGTTTTGTTCTTACTGGAGTAGACACTTATTCTGGTTATGGATTTGCCTTTCCTGCACGAAATGCTTCTGCCAAAACCACCATCCGTGGACTCACTGAATGCCTTATCTATCATCATGGTATTCCACACAGTATTGCCTCTGACCAAGGAACTCACTTCACAGCCAGAGAAGTGCGACAGTGGGCCCATGATCATGGAATCCACTGGTCTTACCATGTTCCCCATCATCCTGAAGCTGCTGGTCTGATAGAAAGATGGAATGGCCTTTTGAAGACACAGCTTCAGCGCCAATTAGGTGGCAACAGCATGGAGGGCTGGGGCAGAGTTCTTCAGAAGGCAGTATATGCTTTGAATCAGCGTCCAATATATGGCACAGTTTCCCCCATAGCCAGGATCCATGGGTCCAGGAATCAAGGGGTGGAAAAGGGAATAGTTCCACTCACTATCACTCCTAGTGACCCTCTAGGAAAATTTTTGCTTCTTGTCCCCACAACTCTAGGTTCTGCTGGCCTAGAAGTTTTAGTTCCAGAGGGTGGAGTTCTCCTACCAGGAGCCACAACAAACATTCCATTGAACTGGAAGCTCAGACTTCCCCCTGGTCATTTTGGGCTTCTAATGCCCTTAAACCAACAGGCTAAGAAGGGAATAACAGTATTAGGAGGAGTGATAGATCCAGATTACCATGGAGAAATCGGACTGCCTCTTCACAATGGAGGTAAGCAAGATTATGTCTAGAGTGCAAGAGATCCCTTAGGGCGTCTCTTAGTACTTCCATGTCCTGTGATTAAGGTCAATGGGAAATTACAACAGCCTAATCCAAGCAGGATGACAAAGGATGCAGACCCATCAGGAATGAAGGTATGGGTCAATCCTCCAGGAAAAGAGCCAAGACCTGCTGAGGTGCTTGCTGAGGGGGAAGGAAATACAGAATGGGTAGTAGAGGAAGGTAGTTATAAATACCAGCTAAGGCCACGTAATCAGTTGCAGAAACGAGGATTATAAGTAATATGAATGCTTCTGTCTTATTTTGTTAAGAATACATTTTTCTTTCAATTTCTTTAACATCAATTGGTATTTAAGTTGAGACACTAAAGAATGTTCCCAAGGGACATTGTAAGTTTATAAATGCGTTTGCGATTGTACGGGGAATAGTTATATCATGTTAGGAGTACTCATGATTTTGTTACTGTTTCATGTGGACATGAGATATTATTTGTGTCAAGTTGACAAGGTTTGGCTTGTAGTGGCTATTCCTGGTTGTCAACTTGACTATGTCTGAAATGAACTGCAATCCAGAATTAGAAGGCTCACCTGTGGCCCTGATCTGGAGGCTGAGAGATACAAGTTTCCAACCTGAATCTTGGCATGGAGACCTTGAGGAATAGTGGCTATGAATCCCAGAGGATTAACATAGAAAGCTCTATGAGTTCAAGCAAGGTCATCTGGGGTTAAAGGTGTGGTGGCACACACCTTTAACCTGGGCCACACTTTTTGCTGGAGACCTATATAAGGACATTGGGAGAAGGAAGGCTCTCTCTGCTTCATCTACTTGCCTTGTGGGACTGAGCAACTGCTGGATCCTTGGACTTCCATTCACAGCTGCTGCCATGACCGTTGTTGGGAGTTGGACTACAGACTGTAAGTCATCAATAAATTCCTTTACTACATAGAGACTACCATAAGTTCTGTGACTTTAGAGAACCCTGACTAAGACACTCCCTTCTTGTAGTTCAACGTTAACTGGAATGAAAGCTCACAGTCTATTGATAAATACAATGCAATGATGTAATGTCACATTCAATAGCAACAAAGCCAATCACTGCAAAATCAGTGGGACAGTACTGGCTAAAATTAATAGCAACGATCTTAATATTAAATTTGATTGTGACTTAATAAATAAAATAGATCATGATGATTGTCACTCTGAATACTGTTCTTAGAAGAAAGTTCATGTCCTCTGCCAACCTCGAAGACCATTTACATACAAATGACCTGGGGGCAGTGAGAATACATGTGCATTTGATTATATGTTGACACCAAGAACAAACTTCAAAGTTTAATGGAGTCATGAGTCAGATGGAGACGTGGCAGCCTGGTCCTTCCTGAATCCCCTCACCAAATGATCATGTGCCTCATGATCATGGAGATCTTTAAGCCTTCCCGAATTTCTTGACCAGTACTAGCTTTTTCTCATCCACATCTAAAGAAAAAAAAATCAAGGGATTCTAGATGTAATTTTTGCTTTAATTTTTTTCAAGATAAAGTAAATCAACTTGATTTGCTTTTGTAGCATGTAGCCCTGTATTCGGATTTTTGAACTGTGTAGTCACATGCTGCTGTGGAGTCCTAGAGGCACATAGACTCCTTTCTCTTCTGCAGAGGTGCCTACTATTGGCCATCTACCATTTATTCTCATTGTTCCTAGCTCCAGTGACAACACTGATTTACACTGATTCTCCACCCTTTGACCTCTGTGCAAGTTCATATTATCCACTGACTCAGATGTGGTGTAGGCAGGCATGACTTCCTGGAAGAAAGGACGACTAAGCAATTGATACCCACTTGACAGCAAAGCTCACTAAGCCCATAGCAGAATATTCATGGCCAGAGCCTTCTACCACTATACACACACATACACACTCACACTCACAGTCCCATTCACACATCATACACACAAACACCACATACACATTCATACGTACACACACACTCACACAAACACTCATTCATATACACACTCACTCCACACATACAACATACTATACTACACACACAAACACCTACATATACCACATACACACCACACACATACCACACACAAACACCACACACACAAACACCACACACACACATACCACACACACCACATACACACACACCACACACACACACACACAAACATCACACACACATACCACATACATATCACACACAGACACCACACA
>JADRCD010219983.1:14673-25912 GCA_019843815.1 Montemys delectorum
GTGTGTGTGTGTGTGTGTGTGTGTGTGTGTGTGTGTGTATGTGTGTGTGTGTGTGTGTGTGAGAGAGAGAGAGAGAGAGACAGAGACAGAGACAGAGACAGAGACAGAGACAGAGAGACCAACAGAGAGACAGAGAGACAGAGAGACAGAGAATGTATGTCTATATGTATGTACATGTGCATAGAGGTTAGAAGATGGCTTTCTGGAGTTGGTCCTCTCCTTCTACCTTGTTGAGGATGAGCCTTTGTTTATTCATCTTGCTAGCTGGCCTTCAAGCCTCCATCTTCCCTTAAGATTAAAGATGCACTCTACCACATTCAGCTTTTTTCTTTTCTTTTAAAATTTTTTTAGATTTATTTATTTATTTTATGTATATGAGTACAATTATAGCTGTCTTCAGACACATCAGAAGAGGGCAACCATTACAGATGGTTGTGAGCCACCATGTGGTTGGTGGGAATTGAACTCAGGACCTCTGGAAGAGCAGTCAGTGAGTGCTCTTAACCGCTGAGTCATCTCTCCAGTCCTTTTCTTTTATTTTTTTAAAAGGTGTATTTTTCTGTTATGCTTGTGATTGTTTATCAGCACCTATGTATGTGTGCCACATCCCGGACGGGGCCAGAAGGTTCCAGATTGTCTGGAACTGGAGTTACAGATGGTTCTGAGTCACCATGCAGGTGCTGTGAACTGAACCCTGGTCCTCTGGAAGAGTGGTCAGTGCTCTCTCCAGCCCCCTCTTCTTTCTTTCTTTTTTTTTTTAAATTCCATATGTTCTGCAGATTAATCTCAGATAATCAGGTTTGCATGACAAACAGTTTTAGACACTAGCCAGCCCCAAAAGAAACTTGAAAACCATTCATTCACTCTTTCTCACCAGGCCAGCATACATCATTCATTCACTCTTTCTCGCCAGGCCAGTATACATCATTTTGACTGGAGTATAATCTTTAACAAATGACTCACTTAATAAATCATTCCCAGCTTAAATGGCCTTTTCTTTCATGGACTGTTTCTGTCATAAACATATAAACATCATTTCAGTGAAATGAATGACAACAGAGACATGTGAAAGTAACTTAACACTTAAAATGTTCTAGGGAAATGAAGATTCCACGTGTGAAGTATTTCTTTGCAAGTTTGTTTTGTAGATGTGAATTGGAATTTTGTTCATTGGGTTCTCTCAGAGTGGAACCCACCCACACAGTGCTACCGCTAAGGGAAATGGTCTCCAAAACTACAAAGAATGAGTCAGACATAGGATATGCTTTGTTTTTCTCAGAAGCACATATAGAGGTGCTCAGGTGCCTGCAATAGCCCTGGGAGGCTTCGCTGGGAGTTAGAAACAATATCTTCTGTTACCAGGGTGGGAAACAAAGTTCCTGGAACACAGAGAATGTGGGAGACATTTTTATTTCCACCCTATATGCTTTCAGCTTTCATTGTGTTATTTAGTCAAATAGCAGAAGTATAAGGGAAGGCTGCAGATATAGCTCAGTGACAGAGCACTCGCCTGACATGTACAGGGTCTTGGGTTTTGATCTCCAGTATTGCCAAGATTCAAAAAAAAAGGTAGAAATAAAAATACTTTAATGCTATGTAAGAAAATAAGCATCACTATTACACTGTATAGTCAGAAAATTTCCCCCGACAGCACTGAGTCCTGCGCTAAGGCACGCGGGCAGGAAGTGTTCCCTGAGGGTAGGATGTTGGCTGCCCAAGTTCTCCCTTTACGGATCGACTAGTATTTGAAGATGTTACCTTTCCTCAATCTTTTTCTTTTTTCTCTTTTCTTTTCTTCTTCTTTCTTTCTCTTCTTTCTTTCTTTTTTTAAAAGAGGGTTTCATTATGTAGCTCCGACTGTCCTGGAACTCACCAGGATGGCCCCAGACTCTCAGAGATCTGCCCGCCCATGCCTCCTGAGTGCTGAGATTAAAGGCATATTGCCACTGCTGCCATGCTTGGCTTCACTTTCTTTAAATTTTCATTTTATTATATTTTGAGTCCTAGGGATTGAAAACAAGGCTTAATGTATGCTAGGCAGGCAGTCTACGACCGAGCACACTCTCAAGTGATCTCAGCCTTCCAAAAGATTTACTCTCAAGATAATGAGAGTAAAGATAATGATTTATGTGTCTCTGTGTGGGTATGTTCATGCTGGTACCCACCGAGGCCAGGAGACAGGACCAGATCTCCTAGAACTGGAGTTATATAGGTGGCTGTACTTCATCTAATGCCCATGCTGGGAACTGAACTCAGATGCTCTGCAAGAGCAGCAAGGCCTCCTAACTGCCGAGCCACTTCTCCAGTCCTCAAGATTTACTTGAGATGGAACTTGTATAAACAATCTTATCTGTGACTTCACTGTATCAGCTCCTCAAGACTGCCTTTTCTTCTTTGAAGTTGAAGCTTCTAAATGTAAGGAATTTAATGACAAAGCTATAAATCACAAAAGACAAAGAGTACACTAACTAACACACGAAAAAAAAAGTCAGCTCCACCTTAGGACTGGAGACAGTGGCTCAGTGGCAAAGCATTCTCCGATCATCCTCAGAGACCTAGTTTAATTCCCAGCACCACAACAATAAAAATAAAAAATATTAAAGAAAATGCCTCACCTCGACAGCAGAAGAAATGAAAAGAAAACCCTTATTCAATTAGCAATTCACTCAAAGCTGACTGCCATTAGGGCAGAGAGATTCATGAAGTTTGCATGTATTTATATTCCTGGCTAAAATGGAAATCAGCCTTTTTGTGAAGCATTATGCCAATTTATCTAGCCATTAAAAATATTAATGCTGGGTCTGTGTGTGCAGCTCAATGCATTGTCTAGCATGTCTGAGATCTAGGGTTTGGTTCCCAGTATGGTAAGAAAAAAAAAAAAAAAATGCTCCCTTTAGATCAAGTAAGCCCATGCCCAGCAACTGGTCCTCAGGAAATTTTCTGAGAAAAGAGAAAAGGTCTTTGTGGAAAGATCTTTGCAGCAGCTCTATCCATCTGTTTTAGTCTGTTCCAGCTGTTACAACAAAACACCATAAACTAGAGGCTTAAACAATTACCTTTACTACTCCTGGTTCTGGAGGCTAAAAGTCTGAGGTTAGTATGGGGCAGAGGCGGATCCTGGGAAGGCTGCCTTCTGGGCTTCAGGTTGTTATTTCTCATTCTATCCTCTCATGGTAAAGAGAGAGAGAGAGATAGCTGGTCCTCAGGCCTGCTCTTACAGGGCACTCACTAATCCCATTTATAACAACAGCTCCAGACTCACCACTAATTACTTCCCTGATGTAAATTACTTTGGAACACCGTCACGATGAGATTAGCATTTTAGTGAAACACAAATACAGACTTTCACGATATCAAAAAAGTCAGAAGGTGACATGCCAGAAAGGATAGGCTCAGAATCAGGCACCTGGGTATGAGGGCTTGGGTTCATCATCTGTCACTTGCTTGCTGCATGCCTTGAGTGAGTGATTTGATCTCCCATCTGCCACAATGAAAGAAAAGAAATGAGGAGGAGGAAGTCCTGAGGGCCAGCTCAAGAAAGCTCTGGAGGGCTAAGCCAAGGACTCCCAGCTCTGTGCAACCAGAAAGAGAAGGCTTGCAGATACGATCACAGCTATGCGCCAGGAAGATGTACCAGGCAGTGGCACGCAAGACGAATGGAGCAGGAGAGAAGGCAGAGGTGGGGAGACCACTTAGACTGCTTCTGCTGCAGTCTACATGTGAGGCAATGACTAATTAAATGAAAACAGCTCAAATTGTGTGAGTACCTTGTGGGTGATGAGCCGTTATCATAAATCTTCAGGCTCCCCGCAGCATCTGTCTCGTAGTCAGCACCGAGCAGAAATATTACAGAATAACATCTTATGTTTCCAGAGCCCTTTATAGTTCAAAAAGTGCTTTCAATCACATTATCTCATTTGGTCTTCGAGGGTGTTTACAAGTTGCTCTCTGTGAAGGATATTTGCTAGATATTGAAATTGGACCTGTGAGTTCATCATTTCCAGGGTCTAGCCTTCTCTCCTCCTCCATTTAGCTTCCTCTGCTCAGTCATTTCATTACACAATAGAAAAGAGGAGGGGGGCATGCTGAACGCATCAAGCTCCGTGCTTATGTCCCTCGGAGGCAGGTAAGCCATCAATGTTCCGACTTAGAGTGCTTTTGGTTTATTTAATCATTTGTTCATCTCTCTCTGATCACAGTGGAGATTCGCCATATGCTGTCCGTGAAATTCTCAGCACACTTGAGTGAAAGCCCAAGAGGGGGGCCAAGCCTCCCCTCCCCTCCCCTCCCCTCCCTCCAGCTCTACCCTTTCCCCACCCTGACCCCCAAGTCATGTAGAACTGAGTCTCCTAGATGTGGGACTAGTGGAGCTCAGGGGCTGGCGGCCCTGGACTTTGCAAAGCCGGGAGCTTCCTGACTCCGGGCTTCTTGGCTTCCAGAGGCACTAATGAGTAGGGCTGAGCGGTAATTAAGACTGTGCTCAGTTCCACATCACGCACGCACGCAGCACAGCTGCAGCCAGCAAAGAGGAAGGGAGGGAGGAAGGACAGTAAGGATGCCTTCTGCCTTCTCTCTCTACTCAGAGCCTGCTCTCTAGGGCTTCCTGGTACAGCAAGGGGGATGGGAAAGCCATAGGGTGAGAAGACAACTCAGAAACCTAGGTGCCTGCCAGCCTGACCCTTGCTGCCCTTGTCCCAGGCAGGGTGTCAACAGTTTTATCAGCCATGAGGAGACTCCTGCTCTGCAATCTGCCTATCTCTGGATGGGAATGTAGGAAGATGTGATCTGGGCAGAGCCAGGAGGCACGGTGCAGACACCAGATGCTCCCAGTCATGCAAGTGTGCCTGGTGTCTTTGAGAAGTTTGGGCCATTCTGGATCACACCTTAGACCCTGGGGTCTCTCTAATTAGGGCTAACATCATTAATATGTCAGTGAGCGAGCCTCAGCAGGACCCTGGAGATCTACAGGTCCGCTTGACTCCGTGTTTTCTACAGAGTGCTCTCTCTAATAGAGGGGCAGGTGTGAAGGCAGCCAGGGCTGCCAAGATGGTCACAAAAGCATAGTTCCACTGGGTCATGGAGTTGCTAAGGCAACTCAATGGTGGCCTCAAGTTGAGGCTTAAAGAGAGATGTCTGGGCCAAAGGGAATAGAATAAGCAGAGGCATTGAACAAGAAGGAGAAGGTGGCTTGTCTTAGGCCAGTGAGCAGCCAGCACGTGTGACAGGCTTGGGCTGAAGCAGGCATGGGAAAGAGGTGAGATTCTAATGAAGTCATCAGAGGTCGAGGGCCAGCAGGAACAATGGTGACCCATATTCCCTGCTTACTCCCATCAGGTCACCAGCAGATGCTCCTCAGCCTCACTGCAGTAACCTCTGAGAAGCTATCCCAGCCCAGGGTGCTGAGCTGGAAGGACTGATCAGAGATGAGTCGAGGGCTTGACAGAAAAGGCAGGGCTGGAGGAAGGACATCAGGTAGAGCTGAACAGGAGAGAATCAAGCACGGCTCGGCTCGAGGTCACATTCTGTCACCCGTAGGGAGGCAAGCATATCAGGAGGTGAGGGAGACTTGCATGTGTGTCCCAAACCCATCTTCCGCAAACAGCTCTAGAGGGCACACAGGGACGAGGAAGGAGGATTTAGGGCCAGTTCTCAAAGGACAAAACTAGGAATGCACTCTCAGTAATCCATGACTGCGAGTCAGAGAGAGAAAGGCTGGAGTCTCGCTCACTAAGGCTGGGGCTTGGCTAATTCCAGGGCCACTCTCAGTTCTGTACAATCTGCTCTCCTTTCAGATGGCTCCCCCTTCCCCCCCGCCCCCCCCCCCCGCCCCACAGGGTTTCTCTGTGTAGCCCTGGCTGTCCTGGAACTCACTCTGTCGCTCTATAGACCAGGATGGCCTTGAACTCAGAGATCTCCCTGCCTCTGCCTCCTGAGTGCTGGGATTAAAGGCCTGTACCACCTGGCTCCTGAAGTGTGCTGGCTTCAGGTCATAGGCTGTGCTGTCGTCCCCTTCCCCTTCCTGCCTAATGATTACCTGCCACTGAATGGGAAGAAGGCAGTAAGTACCCCAGTATAAGTTTCTGTTATTCTGCTGTGTACAATACCCACTGTTGCCTGATGAGAGAGCTGTGATGTGGTCTTGTGTTCCACAGCAGTGTGTTCCTGAAAACTGACTTAACAGCCCAGATCCCCAGAGGATCTGTGTTCCCCGTGGAGCTTACAGGAAGGTGTCTTGTGTCCCTTTTGCCTCCCTTTTCAGGGGCTGCAGGGCCTCTTAGGCACCTCATTATGGAGCCTAAATGCACCAATAGGAGAAAGAAAAATCCTTCACTGGTAGGGATGGGGGAAAGCCTGGGAGCCCAAGTCCCCTTCATATTCACATGCAACCAGTTAGACTTTCTGTCTCTTGTCAGAGAACTAGGCATTTGTCCCTCTCTCTTAACCTGGTAGACATGAGAGACAACCCCGAGGGAGGGGGCGCAGGGAGAGGAAAGGCATATGTTACAGGATAATTTGAATATTGTACATAGAAAACCTAATTGTTAGCAAAATCTAAAAATTCACATAGATCCTGCATCTGTCAAATGCAATTAGGTGTGTCCTGTAGAGATGTAGGTAAGGTGTGCCTCTAACTGCCTTTCCCAGATAAGAATGTTAAAGAATGGAAAGTTCCAGTCTATTTTAAGACAAGTTGCTTGGGGGAGATCTTGTGGTCTTTGCTTTATGACCTGAGGCAAAATCAGCTGGGAGGCCTCGAGCTACCCCACCGTAAAAGTGAGACAGTTTTGCCTTTACTGACTTGGCTTGGAGCCCCCTGCCATCATGCCAGTTTGGGGAGGAGCTAAAGACTTCTTTTATAAACAATTGGACCTTGGATAGAGGGCACTGTCCTCTCCTTTTCTCTTTCTTTCTTGGCTTGGAAAGGCCTTTACGGAAGGGATTATCTCTTTGGGCTTGCAGGAACAACGGAGAAGCAGCTGGCAGGACACAGGCAAAGAGTCTTCTAAGAAAGAGAGCTAAGGAGCCCTCTTGGGTTTGGAGGAGCTCACTAGAAACATAAACTAGCTCGATAGGATGACACAGATTGAAAGAGACTTCTAAAGAGCTAGCAGTTTAGTTGTAAAATCCATCCACCTGTACATAGGGATTTTGTATATAATTTAAATAAAAGTACCTTGCCAAGCTAAGAGGGTTTTTTTTTTTAACCTCAGTTTACACCTCCCGTGTCTTTATTGGTATAAATATTAGATAATTTAAAAGATTACAGCCATGTCCTTCACTTTGAAAGTCTCTGGACTTTTGCATGTATATATCTATTTTTTAAAAGATTTATTTATTTATTTATTTATTTATTTATTTATTTAATGTATATGAGTACACCATTGCTGTCTTCAGACACACCAGAAGAGGGCGTCAGAACCCTTTACAGATAGTTGTGAGCCACCATGTGGTTGCTGGGAATTGAACTCAGGACCTCTGGAAGAGCAGTCAGTGTTCTTAACTACTAAGCCATCTCTCTAGCCCCCATATCTATTTTTTTTAAAAAGTCACCTGGGTTTTTTAATTTTAGCATATTTTCCTCAGAGCCATAAGGGCTTTCGCAATATGGAAAAAGTGACAATTGATCTGCTAGGAGTCTCTGTGTGTGGAGCATTGACCTTAAATACCCACCCACAGAGCCACTTGGTGTGGTAGCAAGAGAGCTGAGCCTCCAGGAATGCTTGCCCTCCCAGGGTCAATTCCCAACAGGAGCTGGTGAGACCTGGGGAGCTTGGACATTCTAGCATGCTGCCCCTCCTGTGTTCCTCTAGGCAGCAGCTAGGGCGCTACCTCTGTGACTCTTCACTCGAGTACCAGCTGTCCTAGGCATCACTTGCTCCCTTCACCCTCCTCCCAGGAAGCCCCGAGGGCTGGGCTACAGGGAACCGGTGTTGGTATTTTTGCTTCAGTTAGCTCCCACTCAAACCTGTCACCCACAGAAAGGTCAAGCCCATGTGGTCGCACATCCCCTGCCTGGCCCGCCCTAGCTGTTACCATGACAACTGCTGGATTGGAAATGTCTGTAGCCATCTCTACCAGCACACTGGGTGGCTACCCCAAGGACTATTCTCAGAAAAGCCTCTCACCAGAAACTCTGGAGTTTCAGGACCACTGAGAAGACCGATAGACAGAAAGACAAACAGAAAAAATACAGATCAAGTCAGAGACCTGGCAAAACCAGAGATGAGTGTAGTTTTAGAGGCATAAAGAATGTGAAGAAGCAAGAAACCAAGAGCCCGGCCACTCAGGACTTTGAGATGAATAAAGCCAAATGATCTGAAGTGGTGCAAAAAAAAAAAGAAACAGGAGCTGGAGAGACCGGCTCGGTGGATTAGAGCACTGTCTGTTCTTCCAGGGGACCTAGGTTCAATTCCAAGCACCCAGTTAGCAGCTCACAACGTCTGTAACTACAGTTTGAGTTTCAGGGGATCCAACACCCTCCCTCACACAGACATGAATATAGACAATCATCAATGCATATTTAATAAATTAAATACATTTTTAGAAAGAAAAGATAAAGAAACAAAAGAAGGCACAGAGAACACAGACAACTAGGGGAGATAATCAGAGACTGAAAGAATAAGGGAGAGGGCTGTGAGGGAGGGTGTGAGAAGAGGCAGAGACCAGAGGGGTAGCAAGGAAAAGACTCAAGCGTTAACACACACACTCACCCTAAGGAGCTCCCCCCCTTCTATTTCTCCTCAAGTTCACCCTAACTACTCTCAGCCTCTCCTTTTCCAGAAGGTAAAATAGGCAGGGGACCCGTGAGCACGAACGGGTAAATATAAATAAATAAGGTCTTCATTTACAACCCAGTAGTTTATCTCGTCCACCAGGTGTCTCTTTGTCTCATCCTCTCTGGTATCTCTGGGCCTGTGATGACTGGCTGGCCCAGCTCTGCCTCTGGTTGGACAATTACCACCTTTGGAAGGAACTCCTCCTAAGGCAACAATGGTAAAGTTGGAGCGGTCGGTGCTCTTACCCACTGAGCCATCTTGCCAGCCCCGTTTTGTCCGTTCTTTAAATGACCTGATTATCTGAGCCTCTCCTCGAGAAGACATTTCACTTATTAATGATCCTTTTAGAGTGTGGGTCCCACATGATGTAATATGATTACAGTGAGGTCCCACAGAGTGATATAACCAGTGTTGTCAGTTAGTTAGTACATAACTGTGATTCAAGTACCTGAACTGGTTGTGATTAAATTGCCTGAACTAGCCTAGTGTCAAGGCATATGTCTTTATTCGGAGAACTCAAGGAGCAAAGGTAGCTGGGAAATGGTGACGCTCGCCTTTAATCCCAGCACTTCGGGAGGTAGAGGCTGGCGAATTTGAGTTCAAGGCCAGCCTGGTCTACAGAGTAAATTCCAGGACTACATAGAGAAATCCTGTCTGGAATAAAGCAAACAAACAAACAAACAAAAAAAAAAAAGAAACAAGGGTGGGCAGATCTCTGTGAGTTGGAGGCAGCCTGATCTACATAGTTTCTCAGGTCATTCAAGACTTCATAGTAAGACTTTGATTCACAACCAAAACACCCCCCACCTTGACTCTTACCACTACTAGTGGGCAGGAGAGCCTGCCCTAAGGTCGTGAGAGCTGGCCCAGCCCCTTGCCAGCTTTGGCATTGGGTAAACTAGCCAAGTAGTGTGGGAGACTGGTCCCAGTGGTAGAGATGTAAGAGAGCTGGCCAGCTGACCAACTCAGCTACCAAGCAGGCCCAGATCCAGGGCTTTGAGTTGGCCCACCCCAACATCTACCCTGTCTATGAACTGCTCGTGAAGAGGCTGGTTCTGCAGGTCCAAAGCTGCAGGATCTCCATAACACAGAATAACAAGACTATCTGACAGGAGTCTCATTGAGAATCTAGTATTAATAGTGTAGCAGAAGCCAGAGGCCTTGAACCCGGCCAATGACTTGCTGCAATGAACATTTGCAAGTGAAGATGTGTGGACAAAAGGGTGTACTGTGGGACACACTGACACACTACAGTTTCAATGATGAGATGTTTTTGTTTTGTTTTGCTTTTGTTTATTTTATTATATTTTGTATCTATTTTTATTTTCTTTTTGGGGGGGAGATTGCAGGGTGAAAGCAGATACAAAGGGATGGGAAGATGAATGGGGTTAAGGTAGATGATGTGAAATTCACTAATAATCAATAAAGAGTAAACAGACAAACAAATCCAAAACTAAACAACCCAAAGTCCCTAAGCTAAGTAACTTAAAGAAGATTTTAGACCTGAATGTCGAAGGTTTTTGTTCCAGGTGGGCTGACTCCACAGCTTTGGACATGAGGAGTGAGAATATCATGGCTGGTTGCAGCAGGAGGGAGGGAAGAGGACAGACAAGAGAGGTGGCTGTGCACTACAGTGTACTTACATATAATAAAGAAGTAAATCTTTTATCTATTTATTTTAGTTTTTCAAGACAGGATTTTTCTGTATAGTCCTGGCTGTCCTGGAACTCACTCTGTAGACCAGGCTAGCCTCCAACTCAGAAATCCACCTCCCTCTGCCTCCTAAGCACCGGGATTAAAGGCGTGTGCCACCATTGCCTGGCAAATAAGTAAATCTTAAAAAAAAAAAAAATCCATCAATAAATCTATCCATTGATGTGCTCACATCCTTTTGGTCCAATAATATTTTATTTAAAAAAAAATTTAGAAATTTTATCTTCTATTTATTCATTCTTTGTTTGTTTGTTGGAGGGCATGCATGTGGAGGTCTAAGGACAAGTTTTGGGAGTTGGTTCTCTTTACTGTGTACATTACAGGTTCAAACTAAGGCCATCAGGTTTGACACCAGGAATCTTTAATTACATGTGTGTGTATGTGTGTGTGTGTGTGTGTGTGTGTGTGTGTACCAGACCGTGTGGAAGTCAAAGGACAATGTTCAGAAGTTAATTCTCCTTCTACCATGTAGATTCCAGGGCTCAAGTTCAGGTTGTCAGGGGTTAAACTCTGGTTGTCAGGCTTGGTAGCAAGCACCTTTATACACTGAACCACCTCTCATGTGTTAGACTGGCAGGTCGAGTCAGGACATACCACACACTAGGCCCAAACAGTTCCAGATGTAAGAGGTTTAATTGAGAGGAAGAGAGGGAGCAGTAGCAGAGAGAGAGGAGGGAGAGAAAGAGCAAGGGAGGAGTATTCCTCGTGTGTGTGTGTGTGTGTGTGTGTGTGTGTGTGTGTATGTATAT